>CABFVX010003439.1:0-21003 GCA_902151425.1 Timema shepardi | reverse complement strand
CCCCCTATGTTGTTTTTTCGACATGTTTACGCCCCTTCCCTTCTTTCCGAATTTTAGTTTTGTCTGTTTGTATCAATTCCACGCCTACTTCGTCATGAATTGTGATTATGAAAAAGCTCAACGTCACTTGTATCTTACTCGCTTGATAGGTCACGAGAAATTGTTCGCAACGAGCACAATTTATCTTGTTTGAACGGAATTAATGACAGATTTTAAAACAACCTTTGGGTTAAAACTCACATAACTCCACATTTTATATCAGTACCTTTTTATAAACTCTTTCAATAAGCTATAAATCTTAAATCTCACTATACACTATTAGCTTAATTAATATATTTCAAAAAACAAGATCAAAATGAACCCTACAATTATTTGCTATTACCTACCCATTCCACCAGGCCCACCCTGACACGTAGGCCCACGGTCTGAGGCTAGCAACACATATATATTTTGCATGGGATTATTCATATTTATGATACATATTAGAGAATTAAAGACATTTTATTTTAGTGTACCTATTCTGAAATTTCATTGAAGTTATCTCTAGTTTAAAATAATCAAAATAAAGATAGTCTCCTAGGTCTTAACTCAAACATTCCCTCAACTGGTAACTTAACAACATAAAGTTGAACTGGGGAGACAGAATCACTTTCATATTTCATTTTAAGTTTATTACAAAATATTCTCTAATGCCACTGAATTTACATTACAATTAAAATATTCTAAAAAAAATTACTTATTTCATAAACCCGCCATTTTAACACATTTGATAGGTAAAAAAATATATAATCTGGTAAATGGTTGACTTAACAGTATATATTGATTCATGGAGGATGAAGGCAGGACACCTTCATTTATCAGGAAATTGTGACTATTTCTAATAGACATATAAATACATATAGCGCGTATGCCCCTGCAACTGTCTCTCTAGCAGTGACTATAATGACGTCATAATTATATATCTAGCAGGGACTATAATGACGTCACAATTATATATCTAGCAGGGACTATAATGACGTCACAATTATATTTCTAGCAGGGACTATAATGACGTCACAATTATATTTCTAGCAGGGACTATAATGACGTCACAATTATATTTCTAGCAGGGACTAGAATTACGTCACAATTATAACTCTAGCAGGGACTATAATGACATCACAATTATATCTCTAGCAGGGACTATAATGACGTCACAATTATATGTCTAACAGGGACTAGAATTACGTCACAATTATATTTCTAGCAGGGACTAGAATTACGTCACAATTATATATCTAGCATTGACTATAATGACGTCACAATATCTCTAGTGGTGACTAGAATTACGTCACAATTATATTTCTAGCAGGGACTAGAATGACGTCACAATTATATGTCTAACAGGGACTAGAATTACGTCACAATTATGTCTAACAGTGACTATAATGACGTCACAATTATATATCTAGCAGTGACTATAATGACGTCACAATATCTCTAGTGGTTACTAGAATTACGTCACAATTATATTTCTAGCAGGGACTAGAATTACGTCACAATTTTAACTCTAGTAGGGACTAGAATTACGTCACAATTATAACTCTAACAGTGGCTAGAATGACGTCACAATTATATCTCTAGCAGGGACTATAATTACGTCACAATTATATTTCTAGCAGGGACTAGAATTACGTCACAATTATAACTCTAGCAGTGGCTAGAATGACGTCACAATTATATTTCTAGCAGGGACTAGAATTACGTCACAATTATATTTCACAATTATATATTTAGCAGGGACTAGAATGACGTCACAATTATATCTCTAGCAGAGACTAGAATGACGTCACAATTATATTTCTATCAGAGACTAGAATGACGTCACAATTATATTTCTAGCAGGGACTAGAATTACGTCATAGAGGTTTATTAAATAATATGTAATGGTTACGTCACTAAAGGAAAGGGGTAGTAGATTGTAGGCTATATCATGTTTGTCATGTTTGTTGTATATTTGATTAGTCTATGTCAACTGTATTTCTCTATTCGACATCTACAGTCTAATTTTATAAGAAGACATTTGACCTTAAATTAAAAACTGTTTATGAAAACTAAAAAGATATTTAAAAAATAAGAACCCAGTGAGAATCATATTTTCTCTATCTTTGATGCATTTCTTGTGAACTTTGACCCCCCCTCCCCCTTCTTAATTCCTCACTGAAACTTTTCATCTCTTCTCTCATCACACATCTCAATCTGTTATCCAACTCTTTTCCGTTCCGTCCCCCTCCCCTCCCTTTTTCTTCTTCTGTTTTCCCGTAAGTTTTTCACGCTTTTTTTTTGTACGCTAAGCTAAAAGTCTAACTTTTCCTTCTCTGCATTTCCAGGGAATAAATTATATTCTTTATCTGTTTCTTCTGTCCTTTCTCTGTTAAGTGCTCGTCGCTTTCTGTTTCACAAAATAATTTATACAGATTTCACCCCCTCTACCCCCTACAAATCCACCCCAACTCTCCTTTTTTTTTCAGTCTTACTATAATACGTTCCTTAATAGATGATGGGATTGTTTCGTTGTTGTTTTTTCTACTTTTTGAAAAGGTTTTTAGTAGATTGGGTTTATAATTACGTGTAGTAATATTTCGTTTCGTGGGATTTTTTTTAATGTTTATTAAAACAATGTTTCTTTAGTTACTGTAAAGTATGACCTTCATAAAACAACCGTTATCTTGCCTGCGTTAAATGAATGGCAACATTAATGAGGTTAACGGCTGATCAAAATGTTTTATAATTCCTCATTAAGTTAAGTTCATAAATCAACCCGAGGGATTTACATTAAGATAGATGGTTTACCTTCTGGCAATATAAACCCTTTTTGGGTTGAGGTTCGAACAAATACGGAGGGCCGGGATTCCATACCAATCTATTAAGCTGGGAATATGTTTTATCCTTTCTTCAGGTAAATTCGGGCGCATTTCTTTTAAGCATCACCTTCTCCATGGGATTATTTCCCTGCCGCGTTTCCCTGCCCTTTACAGGCTATAATAACAAGTTAATTTTTAGAAGTGAATAATACAGTATTTAGAATAAATGTAGCCACATTTGCATGAAAACAAAATAGGAAGCTTTTTAGTAAAAAAACTACACTCCTTACACCCGTCCTGTATTAGAACCTTAGCCTCTCCCTCATCAGCAAAGCAAAATAGGTGAGCCTACCGTTTAGACCACGTGTTCACTGATATGACTGATTCAGTTATTTTGATTAAAACTTTATATATATTATTAACTAAAAGTTATGAATTTCAAAATATGTATTTACCCTTCGTTTACCCTGAAAGTTAGCAAACTTGACTTAATGGTTCCACTATGGTGTTGCGTATAGAATAGAATCATAGTTTAATCAGTCAAAGCAAGACTACTACCTTGCTTGGTTCCACTATGGTGTAGCTTATAATATAGAATCATAGTTTAATCAGTCAAAGTAAGACTACTACCTTGCTTGGTTCCACTATGGGGCAGTATAGAATCATAGTTTAATCAGTCAAAGTAAGACTACTACCTTGCTTGGTTCCACTATGTTGCAGTATAGAATCATAGTTTAATCAGTCAAAGTAAGACTACTACCTTGCTTGGTTCCACTATGGTGCAGTATAGAATCATAGTTTAATCAGTCAAAGTAAGACTACTACCTTGCTTGGTTCCACTATGGTGCCGTTTATAAATTAGGGTCATGGTATATTTAGTCAAGGCAGGGTTGATTGATACCTTTCAGGTGGTAAACGGTGTGTACTTAATAGACAACTAAATCTGATTATTTTTTAAGGTTCCTTATACTTTACTACACCTTGTCTGTGCTTCAATAATAGTGTCGATTATATCAGAATATAATTGTCAGAGGATGGGCACTTTATCTTCTCTCTCCCTTTACCATTTCTACTCCATTTTACTGCGACACTTAAAACAACTTATCCCACATTCGTACCACCGCGACCCTCCAGGTCCATGTTTATACACTGTAAAAGGTGGAAGCAATCATGAGGTAAATTACTGTGCAAATACCCTAGTTTCTATTCGCCGCCTGCTTTCCATACACTCAGCGCCTCCCCCCTGCCTCCCCATTCCACCCCTATAACAAGCTAATAAACTGGAGGGGATGGTGGGGGCGAGACTGCATACATCACTCCTACTGGGTCGAACACACCAGAATCAACAACATTTGATTGGGAGAGCTTATCCCACCGCTGACACCAAATGATTCCTTTCTACTAGAATAAACGTCTTAATCTCGTGTCGTGGTTTTAGTTATTTGAAGTGCACTTTGTAAAGGCAGAGCTAAGACCACACATGACTTGCAAACTAGCTTAACCAGAGAACAAGACAACGGTCGAGCTTAAGGTGGGTTGAAATGGAACGCGAATTAAGGTCCGTATTTTTGAAGGTGTTTTTTTTTAATCCAAAACATTTTTGGCCTGAATAAATCAAATATTGTTTCAGTAGATACATCTAGTTTAGTCGTCAACACAATTATGATCTGATTAGTTCTTGTATATATGTCATGGGCATAACGCAATTTGGCCGAGAAGTTTAGGAAGTTTATGCTAAAATACTACTATGCTAATGACAGGTATTCAAGAACTCTTGATATAACTATGTGTAGAAAATTAAAAACTTTTACCCTCTTTGTGGCTGCATGGTCTAAGGCGTCCAATAAACTATACTAACAATGACAGGGAAATCGAGGTTCGAATCTTGATCGGGTATATTGAGGGTGGTTTTCTAAAATTGTTTTCCACTCTCCCTCCACGAAAATACAGGTACACTTCCTATAAATATAGCCTTCTTCATCTATAAAACCATTATCGTAATTAGTACATAAGCTACAAATAGGTAGTAAGATGCGATGATTAAAAAAAAGCCTTGTTTAATATTTAAGAAACCTGTTGTTTTAACTTCGTTTTTGTAATAATGATGTGGTGTGGTGTACATAATAAATAAGTATACTACCACTAAAGTATATATATATATATATATATACATACCATACATTTATATGTAAATATTTTGTAGTACTCAACTCGAAGGTTGGTCAACAGTTCCACCATCAGATGTAAAATATAGGCAGCAATAAAAGGGCGTACTAGGGAAATGAGGAGTTAGGTAGATTCAAGTTGCTTTCCTCACTAGGCCAAACGGTACTACGGTACATCGCTGACAAGTCACCAACTGACCCTACAAGCGACACCTTCACAACTTTCCTCCATTCATAACAAGGACTGGCTGTATATTGAATATTATTATAGTAGTATCGTTCATACACCAACTGACCCTACAAGTTACACCTCCACTAATGAAAATACCAGTAACAACTTGCTTTAACCCATACCGAAATATATAGCGTTTTATTATATTGTATACATTTATTCTGACCAGAGATGGGTATATATATAATCTGTAGTAAAATTCATGTGCTTTATGAAATTAACAATTCTTAATTTTTTTTAATGAGTGACCTTTCACGATATTTGTGTTGATAAATTAAAATGCTTAACGCTTTTTGGTACCCTTTTTAGTACCCTTTTTAGTACCTGTTCGGTTTATGAGCTTATTTACTAATTACGTTCATTGTTTTAGAGATGATTAATCTTATATTTATATGGATTGTACCCTCATTTACGTGGAGGGATAGTGTAACACCCCTTTGGAAAAACCACCCTCTATACACCCGACCGAGATTTGAACCTCGATCTTCCGTCATCGGCAATCTAGTCTACTGCCGTACTATCGCGTTAGACCATGCGCACATCGAAGCGGGCAACACATTTATTAAAGTTTGGCGATAAAACTTCAATAAAAACGCCAATTTAGTCAATATAACCAATAAACATGGAAGTTTTCCAAATATGTTAAATTGTTTTAGCTAGAATTGTAAATTTTAGAAATCACAGCATTTCCCCCACAAAACATAATGATATGTCGACGTTGAATTAAAACCTAAAGAGGTTGGTGGCACTGCCTTAAATCTCTTTCAGGGACAGCGGCTGTTTGTCTCCTAGAGTGGAGCCGTCGTGTAGCCTTCAAGGAGGTTAGGAGTGATAAGACAAGTTATCCCCGGATAATAACCGCCGCTACTCACAGTAGTAGCTCCCGTGCTAATGGCGGTCGCTATGACAACAAGCTCTGTTGTTACTACGCGCCGCGCCGCTCAAACGTATTTTACATAATAACTCGCCGGCGGTGTTGCTAACACGAGGAGGTGGGGGAGGAGTCGATTAATTAATTAATTTAGAGAGACGACTTTCATTTAACCACTTATGCTAGAAGCTTTTGGTTAATATTTTTTTTCTTGCTAATTAAAAGTGTTAGTTGAATATTGTTTTGGAATGTTTAGCATAAAAATTTAAAATTAAAAGAAAAACCTAATATGATAAGTTTATATTTAATTTATAATTTTAATCTAGTATATTTTATTTGTTTTGGTTTTTTAAAAAAATATTAATTGAATATAATACAAGGATATTATTTTATTTCCATTCTACACAACTTATTAGCCTAGTAAGGAAAATGAAAATTTAAAGGAAATGTAGCCGCATTCGCGTGGAGGGAGTTTTGAAACCAAAATTATCCCCCTCATTTGACTCAATTGGAAGTCTAACCACGATCTTTACGTCACCAGTAAACCAAGTCAGGCTAGGTTGACGCCTTATCCTACGTGGCCACTCATGCAGTGTTCATGAGTATCCAACACGAACTTTTCAAACACGGTTGGCAGAGTGGGAGATTTCAGAATATGATTTACACACGGTTTGTAGCTGTCAATGTGACACTTAGACCAACCCAGGTCCATGGGAGATTACTGGGGTCTTATGTTCATACGCCAAGCTATGTTATTGTGCGTCTGTCACATTTTATTGATATTATCAATACATATAAAATTAAAATAATAATATAGTAAATGTTATTATTAGTATTATTATTAGCACCGCGTCTTACTACCCGTTCGGGTTATACGCACTTACGCTAATGTGTAATGGTAGGGTGATTGTGAGATGAAATGGAGGACCTACAGTTTAACGTGGAATCCGAACCACGGTGGAGGCCTGGAATTCCCCACATTCACAAGACGTCTTGTCAGAGGAGAAGGAAGGGTTTGGTAATCAGATAAATCTGTGCCGGGACCGAGGATTGAACCCCGGTCGCCAGCACAGAAGTCAGACACCTTACNGACCGATAATTGAACCCCGGCCGCCAGCACAGAAGTCTGACACCTTACCCCTAGACCGCCAGGTCACCCAGTAAATGTTATTAATGTTGATAGCAACAAGATATGTTTATATTTTACAAAAGCTCCTCTATATGAAAATAGTTTTGTGTAAGGAGAACCATTACAAGATATGGAGACCATGAGAAGTTGCATATGGCATTATTACTGGTCACGCTGTTACAAGTCAGTTCACCTTACAGACACACTCCATGTGATGAGAATTTCTGTGTGGAGAAGGATGGTCCACATCTACAGGTACATTAATGAGCTACCCTTCAATAGTTTCTTTACACCTTGACAAGTCCCTCATAGAGAGGTGGACAATGCTCGCTCAGCCTTGTCAACATAGGAGGGGGAAGCTAGAGAATTCTGTCGATTTCTCCTGTGCTGTTCCTTTGAAGCCGCCGGCTGAGGGAGCAAACAGCAAGATACGCAGGCGACATTTCAATTAACTGTTCCGTGCGACCGTGTAGAGTGGTTCGGTATCCACACGCCCCCCCCATTCCCCCTAGCACCCCCAATGCGAATTCAATCCTTCCTTTCTGACCAGTTGAGCTTGTTTATCAGCGTGTCCCTTTTTTTTCTAAGGTTTAGTTCCACAAGCTTCATTAGAAGTTTTAAGCGCCATGGACAGCCTTTATATAAAACCCTGGAACATTCGATCTCAAACTATTTGTCAAATAATGTTAAAACTCACTTATTGAACCCAACCGATAATCGACTCAGGAACATCGTATGAAAGACAAAGCTCTTGAAAAAATACCATAACTTGAATCTGTTGTAAAATAATTAGACTCGTGGCTTGCACAAAGTTGATACAAGGCTCACACTACACAAGCACCAGAAGGTCCACACTTGTTCACATTATACAAGAACCAAAAGATCCACACTTGTTCACATTATACAAGAACCAAAAGATCCACACTTGTTCACACTATACAAGCACCAGGAGGTCCACACTTGTTCACACCATACAAGCACCAGAAGGTCCACACTTGTTCACACCATACAAGCACCAGGAGGTCCACACTTGTTCACATTATACAAGAACCAGAAGGTCCACACTTGTTCACATCATACAAGCACCAGGAGGTCCACACTTGTTCACATTATACAAGAACCAGAAGGTCCACACTTGTTCACACCATACAAGAACCAGAAGGTCCACACTTGTTCACATTATACAAGAACCAGAAGGTCCACACTTGTTCACACCATACAAGCACCAGGAGGTCCACACTTGTTCACACCATACAAGCACCAGGAGGTCCACACTTGTTCACATTATACAAGAACCAGAAGGTCCACACTTGTTCACACCATACAAGCACCAGAAGGTCCACACTTGTTCACACCATACAAGAACCAGAAGGTCCACACTTGTTCACACCATACAAACACCAGAAGGTCCACGCTTGTTCACACCCCCTAAGTATTATCTGATCCTGTTATAAAGAGAGCACAAAGACCTTAGTAAGAGCTTAAGCTCTGGCTCTATCTACAACCAATGGGGGCTCCAAAGTGCCAACAACCCAGTCTTGTTAGGCACTTGACAGAACTGAAATATAAAATAGCGGAAAGGCTCACTTACTACCCCTTTCCTCGTTGTAAAACGCGACTTCTCAACATTAGTCTGGACAGGTCGGACGGACATTGCAACTAATGAAATAAAAAGCGCGCGGGTCCAGCGGAGGAGTAATGTATATTCCCCTCGTGGTGTGTCGGTGGGTGCTGTTATATCCATGTGTGTATCGAGCAAGTGGGCAGGGGCGTGACGTGGCGTTGAGTGTTGCCAGGGTGAGCAGAGTGTTTTTAAAAACTTTGCCCGTGAATTGTTCTTATCACTCAGTAGAACACTCATTGGCATGGTATCAACGAATGGACATTTGGGGAACATTTTATAAAATACAAACATATCTTTGTGTCAACGTCTATTTTTACCTTCTCACTATCTTTCAGGTAGAGAAAGTATTGTGATTGTCAACAAGTTTGAACTCAAGATTTTGATGAATATCAATGTTTCATGACACCCCAAATACAAAAAGGTAGTTTTTGAATTTACGTCTGTCTGTCTTACTGGCTGTTTGTACCTCAGACTAGAGCCTAAATTATGTTACCAATCGGGCTAAAACTAGGTATCTGAGGATTTCATAGGGTTTCCCCAAGGGGTTTGAATTGGATATATAACCCTAAAATTAAGGGTAGTTTACTTAAGGGCAAAAAGAGAACAAATCGATTTTTTCAAAATCGGCTCTAGAGATTTTGATTAAATTTCATTTCTAAACATTTATAAATATTTCAAACAAAATGGCTAGCCTCAATGTTTTGGCGAAATGACTTTAAGGGTTCCGGTCTGATACGTAAATTCTCATCTTTTTTTTTATCATATCTCCATAACTCTTTGAGATACGAAATTACTTATCATTGAAAATACGTAGATCTATAATACAAATCGTTTATTTGTAACATATTTTTATAACCCAATATTTTCCAAGCTATACGCTGTATATATATATATAAACTTTTCGAACACTAAGGGTTAAGTATTGTGACCGTAGAAAAAAATCTAACCCGAAATGTTGATGGATGTCGACGGCTCATAACCCCCCCAACCCTAAAAAATTGTTTTTGCAACGCCGTCTGTCTAACCCCCTAAAATGAAAAGCAGTTTACTAAAGAGTGAAAAGAGAAAAATTCCATTTTCTCAAAATCGGCTACAACGTTTTTGATTAAAGTTCGTATCTAGGCGTTGATTAAGATTATAAACAAAATAGTTTTTTTTTTCATTTTCCCGTGAAAATGACTTTTAGGATACTTTATTGAAGCAAAAATGTATATACATCCGCAACTATTTGAAATACTAAACAACTTTTCAGTGTAATATTTTAGTACTATTAAAATAAAATAAACTTTTTATTTGAAATATATTTTTATAAAACCAATAGATTCTGAGATATTGGCTAATATATTAATATAATTATGTGAGCTTTAGTTGTGAATACTCGTACATACTAAGTTCAAACGCAATAATTTTCTAATGCCATGGAGTAAGCAAATAAGTAAGTCTTTCAAAAAGTTATTGTTTTTCTTTTAACCTTTTAAGGGAAATGTTTGTATAGGACAAGGGCGAATCCAGGATTTCCATGAGGGGCGTAGGGACGCAGGTGCTCCGATCAAGTCGGGAGGGGGGGCGAAGGGAGAGGCACCTCAAGAAATTTTGACACAAAATACTTCAAAATTTGAGAGTAAATCTTTAAGTAATTTTTCAGTATAACTCTAAACTTGAGAATAATTCTTTAATTAAGGGTATAACTCGAAATTTGCGATTAGTTTGAAATTTATTAAAATCAAATAATAAGAACTTCAACAAATAGGTCTTGTGATTATTAAGAGGTAAATAAATTTAAACATTATAGCAATTATTATATCAATAGTTTTTTAACTATTCAATCATTTGGACAATATATATGTAATTATTCAGATTTCGAACAATCGAACTCCACTCTATAGTGTTGCTATTTATTTCTCATTCTAAGTCGAAATTTTACCACTAGTCCATACTAACACGTTATGTGTGTGGTATTATTCAAAGATTTTGGTTAAAGTACGTTATTTAAAAATAAATCATTTTAAAGATATTTATTTATTATTAATTTTTGAAATAGTAATAATAAAAATGATAAAATAATTTTAAACCTAAACAATGTTTGTGCAACAAGGCAAAAGGCGCGCAACTTAAATTTGGGTAATTTCACTAATGCCTGTTTTAACAATTTTAATACTTAATGTGATTGTCTTAAGTATTTATAGTAATTACCGTTTATAAATAATTTAATAATATTATCAATAACAATTTAAAATAAATGGTACGGAACTACGTACGGAATTTTTCGCTCTATCGTTTAAAAATGGAAATATTTACCCAAAAATTGTAATATATGTGAAATTAAATAATATGCACTAACAAACCCAAGCATATATTGCACTAATATTATGTAAAACATTTTTGAGTCCCAGTTTTAAATTGTATTTTTAAAGAATTTATGTTCTCCTTTGTATGTTTGGACCAATAAAAAAGATTAATATTGGGTCCACAAGGGTCAACACTTTGTATTAAAATTTCTACTTCCGTTAAAAAATTTCGACATTTTATTAGGTGTTGCACATATTCATTTCATTGCATTGCTATTCAATTCATCATCTATAAATGTTGACCAATAAAAAATGTAAATATCGACTATTGAGTCTAAAATGTAGATAGATCATTGTTGTACAAACATTTCTCCTAGGAGGTTTAAGGAAAAATAACAAACTTTTTCAGTGACTTACTTATATTTAATTACTCTATGGCATTGAGAATTATTATTGCGTTAAAACTTTAGTATCTCTTTACAACTAAATTTCACATATTTGTATTGATATATTTGCCAATATCTCAGAAACGGTTGGTTTTATAAAAATATATCTCAATTTTTTTTAATAGTACTACAATTTTTCAATGATAAGTTATTTAGTATCTCAAATAGTTGTGGAGATACGGAAATTCTCGATTCTGTAAAGTACCCTGAAAGTCATTTTCATGGGAAAATAAAAATAGCTAATTTATAATCTTAATCAACTTCTAGGTACGAATTTTAATCAAAATCGTTAGAGCTGAATTTAAAAAAATCTATTTTTTTCTCTTTTCGCCCTTTCTTAAACTACTCTTAAGGGTTCGGGGGGTCATGAGACGTCGACATCCATCAACATTTCAGGTTAGATTTTTTGTACGGTCGCAATACTTAACCCTTAGTGTTCGAAAAGTTAAAAAAAAATATAGATATTTGCGTATAGCTTGAAAGCTATTGGTTTTATAAAAATATGCTTCAAATAAAATATTTGAATTATAAATATAGCTACATATTTGTAAAGATAAGTAATTTAATATATCAAATAGCTTCGGAGATATGATAAAAAAAAATTTACGCATCAGACTGGAGCCCTTAGTCATTTTGTCGAAATATTGAGAGTAGCCATTTTGTTTAGAATATTTATAAATGTTTTGAAATGAAATTTAATAAAAATCGTTGGAGCCAATTTTGAGAGAATCGACTTTTTATTTTTTTGCCCTTCTGTAAACTATTCTTAATTTTAGGGTTAGATATCAAATTTCAAAAACCCTCAGGACAACCCTATGAAAACCCAAGATACTAAGTCTTAGCCTGATCAGTAAAATAGTTTATTCTCTAGTTGGAGGTGCAGACAAACAGACATACGGAAATTCCAAAACCACTTTTTCGAATTCTTGGGGGTCATGAAACGTCGAGATTCATCAAAATTTCGAGTTCGATATATATTTTTTACGATCACAATACTTTATCTACCTGTAAGATAGCGAGAAATTAAAAATGATATCTGATTAGTGAGAGAGTATTACGTGACAATAAAACTAGTAGTGACTTTAACTTTGATTTAATTTGTTTACTTTCTTTAAGGGGGGCCCGCGCCCCCCACTTCCTTCTCCTGGATCCGCTTTTGGTACATCAATGATCTATCTTTCTCATTTTATACTCAATAGTCAATAATTACCTATTTTATTGGTCAAAATGTATAAAAGAGAAATTTAATAGCAATGCGATAACCACAAGATGTGCATCTCCTAATTAAATTCCGAAAATTGTAATCGGAATTCAAAATTTGAATATGAAGTGTTGACCCTTGGCGATCCAATATCGATATTTTTTATTGGTCCAAATATATTAATGAAGAGGTTAATTCTTTAAAAATAAAACTATAAAATTTAATTTCGTGAGTTAAAAAATGTTTTATGTATGTATGGCACAATTCTTTCTCGGGTTCGCTAGTGTATATTTATTATATTACGAATTTTGAGTAAATATCTCAATTTTTATATAATAGAGCGAGAATTTCCATGTGGAATTCCGTACTATTTATTTCACTTTTTTGAGGTATTTAACGTACACTTTCTGAACCGACTGATTATATCAACACACGATTTACATGCTAACTTAAATCTAGAACAAACTTGACAGTCATACCCCGGCCGTTAATTTATCCCTTTGAAAGGGTAAACCCACATTTCCCCAACGATAAAATAAATTCAGCCATTCCAGGTATTTAACCTGGTCCCCTTAGATCAATACACACACAAGCTATCGACTGAACAAAGGTGTCGGATGTCAACATTGTTAACATTCTACAATATTATTACTGGTATTTTATTATTATTATTATTATTATTATTATTTAGCACCGCGTCTTACTACCCGTTCGGGTTATACGCTTTTAAGTACTAATTACGCTAATGGATTAGGAATTAGGAAGGTTGAATTATAGGAAGTGAACCTGCATTTGCGTGGAGGGAGAGTGGAAAACCGTTTAGGAAAAACCATCCCCAGTCCACCCGACCGAGATTCGAACTTCGATCTCCCCGTCCTCAGAGGTCGAGCTGAACACGGCTAGCACGTTAGCCAACTACGCCACGTGGGTTATTTTATTATTAATATCTACCAAAAGGTGCAGCTTCAAAGTACATTACTTGATGTTTGCAAGTAACATTTTCTAGTTGTCAATGTCCATTTATCATATAATTGAGGCATAGGTAGAGTAGGGCCTATGTTTGATTTGGTCAAATGGGGACAGAGCGGATGAGAGCATCCCATAGGGTGGTCTAAAGCTTGCCGCACACCTAATTGGAACGGAGCTTTCGGAAACGTTACCTCCAATCGGAACGGAACGAATCGGTTTGCCACGGAGGGAATATTTTGACGGATTCCGAAGCTGTTCCGAAGCTATGCGCATGCGCGTCCTCAGGTATTGCATCATTCTCTACACTCACTTATACTCACGCTCAGCAATACACCTGTTGGTTTTAACTTCCTCTTCGCCAGAAATTATTATTATTATTATTATTTGGTTAAACATGTCTTTGGATGGAAAATGAATCAATTTAGTTCAACAATACCCCGTGACTTATGACATTGTAACAACTATTACTGGGTGACCTGGCGGTCTAGGGGTAAGGTGTCAGACTTCCATGCTGGCGGCCGGGGTTCAATCCCCGGTCCCGGCACAGATTTATCTGATTGCCAAACCCTTCCTTCGCCTCTGACAAGACATCTTGTGAATGTGGGGAATTACAGGCCTACACCGTGGTTCGGATTCCACGTTAAACTTGTAGGTCCTCCATTTCATCTCACAATCACCCTACCATTACACATTAGCGTAAGTGCGTATAGCCCGAACGGTTAGTAATACGTGGTGCTAATAATAATAATAATAATAATAATAATAATAATAATAATAATAATAATAATAACAATTATTACTGTGACAGTGTTAAAAATGAAAATGCATGGAGGGAAATCGCGGGAATTGTAAAGGAAACTTGTGAGTAAAATGTCACACTTTGTAAACATTATATTATTGTACATCTTTTATTAATTATGAATTAATACTTTAAAGTAAATGACATTATGAATTATCTTAATTCAAATTTCTGCCAGTTAGTGGAGGTAATAAGTGTTTCAAAACGTCAGTATCGTTAATTTATCGCCGGCTTTGTTTGGCTCTAGACATCTGGTCACTTTAGTAACACTTTAATTGCTATGTCTCTTAAAAAAAAAAATTCTTTGTATTTAGAGTAGCAGGTTCCCACACGTGCGTTAGCTATTTTCCTGAAACTGGTTGATTACAACATTTCCTCCAATGAGTAGTAGAAATAACAGAGACACGCTCCTCTGTGCTGCTACTATCACTCACCTTCAATCCACACGCTCCTCTGTGCTGCTACTATCACTCACCTTCAATCCACACGCTCCTCTTTGCTGCTACTATCACTCACCTTCAATCCACACGCTCCTCTGTGCTGCTACTATCACTCACCTTCAATCCACATGCTCCTCTTTGCTGCTACTATCACTCACCTTCAATCCACACGCTCCTCTTTGCTGCTACTATCACTCATCTTCAATCCACACGCTCCTCTTTGCTGCTACTATCACTCATCTTCAATCCACACGCTCCTCTTTGCTGCTACTACCACTCACCTTCAATCCAAATATTTGTCCCCTCTCTGGCCGGTTCCTTCCAACCGACGAAAAGTCCGAACAACTGTGCGGACAAAGCTCGTTTCCCCTCGTAGGGTTCCGATACGATTGGATGTGCGGCACTACGAGTATTTAAAGAGCTCTGCTTACCCTGGCAACACTACGCGCCACACCACTATCTGGTTCATTTAATATGTAGATAAAATGGATATATGAGCGGTTAACGCGCCTGACTGACCAGGGAAGCCGATTTTGATCCCAACCATTTTAAATCAGTTTTTTTAATTTTTTAAGAATGTTCTTTTACATAATCTTTTCAACGAATGCTGTCGCATGTTTATTATGTTCCAACTTCTCGTGATGACGCCCCGGGCTAGTTAGCGTAAGCACCTTGTCTCCAGTACTGTCTCTATTAATCCTCCTCTTCCTACTCGCATCACTTGCCCTACATGTGTTGGTCATGGTCGGAGGAATCAAAGCTTGTTGCTGGTGGTGTGCCTGCCTGCTAATTACCTCAAGTCTCGGGTTTGTTGCGTGGTTGATCTACCTCCAGGGGTTACCGAACAGTTCCGTGGCTTGGAACGGGGGTGGGGGTGGGGGGAGGGCGGGGGTGTAGCGCCTTCTTCCTCGTACACATCACACAGGAAATAGCGTAACAACCTCTTTAATCAGACTGTACAGTCGCTGGGGAAACTACAGTCCAGGCTTGTTACAACCTACAGTAGCCCCATGGCTTCTTTGGTGCTGACTGACAGCTTTAAAAAGTTACCAGACCAAATTACGTATCCCTACGCTGAGCCAGATGATCTGCAAAAACATGTGTTTAGCAGCTGTCACTTTTGACAATCAAAATTTAGGTATATACCTAAATGTTGACTTTCAGAAGTCAGCTGTGAGCTGTCAGTCAGCACCACAGAAGCCATGGGGCTACTGTAGATACCTGAATGTTAACTGTCAGAAGTCAGCTGTGAGCTGTCAGTCAGCACCACAGAAGCCATGGGGCTACTGTATGTCTTCTGAACCTAGGCTCCCGTGTTTGACTCTCGTGGATATGTACAGTTTCATTTACACAGGGAGCCCACTTCGGTGGCCGCATGGTCTAAGGCTCTACTCTCACTAGAACAGGAAGCTCAGGGTTCAATCCCTGTTGGGTGTACTGAGGGTGGCTTTTCATAATAGTTTCCTACTCTACTACCATGCAAATGTGGGTACACTTACTCTAAATTCAACCTTTCTAATCCTCAACACATCAGTGTATTTTAGTGCATAATGCTATAATCCGAATGGGTGGTAAGAAATTGTGTTAAAAAATCACAGGAAGAACCTTATCTGACCGATCTACTTTCACGTTTTCATACGTCAAGCAATGTGTTCTACAGCTGTCACTTCTAATAGATATTATCAATAACTATAAAATAATAATATAGTAAAATATTATCAATATTTACCCATTCGTAAGTTCGCTAGTTAGCTACTTAATCAGTCAGTCAGTTAATTTGTTTGATCAGTCAGTTAGTTAGTCATTATATCTGTCAGTACGTTAGTTGGCTCATTAGTAAATTAGTTAAAAATTAGTTATAGTCAATTAGTTACCTAATCAATTAATTAGTGAGTCCATCAGTCAGTAAATTAATTGTGTATTCAATTATCAAGCCAGTCAATTAGTAAATTATTTGGTTTGTCGTTCTGTCAGTCAGTTAGCTGGTCATTCCGTCAATCATTCTATTAATCAGTGAATCAATTAGCTATTCACCTTGTCTTTTAATAAGTTATAAAACTATTTATTCACTTTGTCAATTATTTAGTTCTTCAATTAATTAGTCAGTGTGTCAACTAGTCAGTTATTAAATTAGTTGGTAACTTTGTCAATTGTTATATTATTCAATTAGTTGGTCAATTTGTAAATAATTTAGTCATTAAATTATTTAGTCGGTGTCAACTATTCAATCACTTAATTAGTTGGTCACTTTGTCAAGTGCCCGGTTATTCAATTAGCTAGTCACTTTGTAAATTATTTAGTTACATAATTAGTTTAGTCAGTGCGTCAACTATTCAATTAGTCACATTGTCAATTATTTATTTTTCTATTAATTAGATACTGTGTCAACTATTCAGTAATTTAATTAATAAATCACTTAGTTAATTATTCGGTTATTAAATTAATTAGTCACTTTTCCAATTATTTAGTCAATGTGCCAACTATTAAGTTATTCAATTAGTTAATCCCTTTGTCAATTATTTAGTTATTCAATTAGTTAGCTAGGCGCTATTATTCAGTCATTCAATTAATTAGTTAGTTGGTTAATAAGTCAATTGTTTAGTACTCTAGTCAAGCGTATAGCCCGAACGAGTAGTAAGACGTAGTGCTAAATGAAATCTAAAAAAATAGTAATTTGGTCAGCTGGTGATGTCAGTTGTTCAGTCAGTTGGTGGTGTCAGTTGTTTAGTCAGATGGTGGTGTCAGTTGTTTAGTCAGCTAGTGATCTAGTGATGTCTGTTGTTTAATCAACCAGTGATGCCAGGTTTCCTTGTTATGTAGTAGTGACTGTACTCTCAGCTCGTATTACGATCACGCAACTTCTCCATTCACACGAAAGTTCTCCTCACGCTGTATCGCTGGGATGGACGCTATCTTTTTTCGTTAACTATCAAATAACGGGTTCAGTACTTAAAAAAAAATCTTGAAAGTTTCAGCTATTTAAAATTATTTTTTAACGATGTATGATAGTTAATGTTAGCACGAATATCTACTTACTTATTAGATTTTAAAATAGTTTTTGATTTTTTTCTGCGACCAAAGTCAATAGAATATTTTTAATACGAAATGATATTTACTTTCTGTAAATAATGCTTACAAGCATAAAAATATAATGTTTTGGTTGTTTTTACCCAAACAACAATTAAATTATGTATAAATTATTAAGCTTTATTTATTATTATTAATAATAATAATATACAGAGAATATACTAACTAGGCAACCTGGCTGTCTAGGGGTAAGGAGTCAGACTTCCGTGTTGGGGATCCGGGGTTCAATCCTCGGTCCTGGCACAGATTTATCTGATTGCCAAACCCTTCCTTCACCTCTGACAAGACGTGTATTAAACACAACTTGTGAACGTGGGGGAATGCCAGGCCTCCACCGTGGTTCGGATCCCATGTTATACTGTAGGTCCTCCATTTCATCTCACAATTATACATTAACGAAAGTGTGTGTAACCCGAACGGGTAATAATACGCGGTGCTAATAATGATAATAATAATATTAATAATTGTAAAAATATACTAACTACTAATATCAGTTTTTAATTATTTTTTTCCATTTCTATAAATTAACGAACGAACTAAATTAATTGACATACTTTGTAGGCCTACCTGTGTGAGTCAATAATATTACATATGCAATGCATGTATGTGCAAGGATACAATATTAGTTGAACCAGTGATATAAAACTGCCCCATTTGATCCTTTGATCTTACATGTGTTGCATCTCCCCCCTAGTGGTGATAAACTGCATAAAATTAGGTCATTATTACTTATTCATGATATATATAATTTGATTGGCTGAGAAAATTACTATCGGCCTAACAATAAAGGCTATTTAAACAATCTAATGGGGCAGAGTTAGTAAAATGACAGGATATATCAAAATAAACTCCTCGGTCATTAAAACACTCGCCAAAAAATATTCTTTCTCTCGGACTTTTCTGCCCGGATTGCTTCGGATCGATTGGACAGGAGTGAAAGGAAGGCGATATGGAATAGAGAGAGGCGTTGGGGTTTTTCATTGGAAGGGGAAAAGTTTTTTAGTGTGAGGTTGGCACATTGTTCAGTCGGTCTGCTTGTCTACCTTTTGAAAAAGATCTTTGAGGGTTTGGGGAGGGGTTGTTTTTGGTTGGCTAACTGGCTTGTTGCCGGGGTTGGAGTTAGAGGGATGAAGTAGAGGCACAAAATCAATACGTTTATAAAATATTCCAACCCCCACCCCCCCTCCACCGACCCCCTTTTTTTGACTCCAAAATAAATGTGTCGTCCTTGTCCAACACGTTTTTGACGATCAAATCAATTAACACAATAAATTAGCTTTTCTCAATATAAACTCTCACAATTTATCGTATCATAATACCAGGACATTTAGGACACTTCAGAACGCGTGGTCGAGGGTTCAAACCCGCATCAGAGGGGACAGTGGGGGTGGGACTTAACAAATGAAAAATTACTACAGTAATGTAAATACAACACGCGTCAATATTTCAATTACAAATTTTAACAGTAACCTTTAGATTATAGAAATGTAAATAGGAAAGTCAATTAATATAGCTGGAAAATAATATATTGCTTTACTAACTTTAGTACCAAACTATAAAATTCATCCTTTATATATTTTTCGAAATCTAAAATTTGTCGGCACATCATCGGTGTATAAACTTTATTGTAATGATGCAAATCTTTTGTAAAGTATTCCAGGAATAATGATGTATAGGAACCGCTTCAAGATATAAATATCCAGATACAATCCCTAAGCAATCTCTCATGCTTTAAATCAGAAATTTCTGTGGGTTGAAACCAAATACTGACTTACCGCTTCAACGCTCTTAAGGAATTGAACTGGTCTTCACCTGGGTCGAGGACGAGGGACAGCTTTGAGGGAAAGCCCGACAGATCGTGATGGAATAGCAATAATAATAGTTTTATAGTGCATTCGGAGCGTGGCGTGTACCCAGGTGGTTATTAACACCTGCACCGGTGGTTACGAGGGCAAATATGTCAGTCTCGTTTCATCTGGTTTGCTGATGTTGGGAGGATTTAGAGTAATAATCCAGGTGTTGGCTGTATTTACGTGTTTCCACCAATTTCCCTTCAAAAAAATGTGGACACTTGTATCCTAAATTTTACCTCCCTTATTCCCTACTCTATAAATGTGATAATGTGGATAGCACGGGTGGGTGGTAATACGTAGAGCGCGTAAAGTAAAAACTAGACACAATGCATGATAAATTGGTAAACAAACCATTTCTGGTAAACTCCTATAAAAACTATTCTATATTTTGAAAATGGACGCATTCAAGAACATCAAGAGATATTTATAAAAATAATACTTACATTTTATTGGATAATTCCAAAAAAGAATATAAAAGATGTAAATATTAATAATGATGATGTCGGAAAGGGTTGTTAAACGTAAGCTATATTGTAATGAAGAAAAATAAATTAATAAACATTATAGGGGGTGAGGAGGAGAATACATTCAAAAAGGAAAGAGGGCACATAACAGTGGGTAGAACATGGCTCAAAAAGCGATTACTACGCGCCAAGGAGAGAAAAATGAGAATACTATTAGAGAGTCTTACACACGAAATAAGAGGAAAGAAAGAAAACTTCCAAGTTTGTGTTTGCGAAGTGAAATAAAGAGCTCGTAATACGGTAAATAAGTAGAGAGAGCGGAAGGAAGGAAACTGGAGATGAAATAAAAATATGGAATAAAGTGCGTGAGAGGAGAATCTTGCTGTGAAGTGGGCGGTGCGATATCTGTGTCCGACTTTTACAACTTGGGGAGATACTTCTCTTTTACGAGCAGGGAGGAGGTGGATACGTACAAGAGGGGGAGGAGGTGGATACGTACACGAGGAGGGAGGAGGTGGATACGTGCAAGAGGAGGGAGGAGGTGGATACGTACTAGAGGAGGGAGGAGGTGGATACGTACTAGAGGAGGGAG
>CABFVX010003438.1:64563-85780 GCA_902151425.1 Timema shepardi | reverse complement strand
GCAGTGAGGATGAACAAGGTCGTTCCGTGGCGTGACCGTAGCATTTGTACGAGACCCCAGCTTGACTGTTGAATGGTGAGTACAAAGACGTTGTTGGTGCTGGGCTAGTCTATCCATGGTACAACACAGAGGATTGATGATATGACAAGGCGAGAATGGGAGCTAACAATTTCTGATAAGTCATTCCCAACATTAGATTGTTTCATTGAATTTTTGGAACGCAGAAGGCAGGTATTAGAAAATATTAGGCCTTTTGATAATGAATATATCAATTTAGGCAAACATGATATTAATTTCAAGGTGACGAGGCTGCCTCACCACACCAACTCACCAGCTAGCACTCCACAAAGACAGTGCCACTACTGTGGTAATAAAAGCCACAGTCTGTACACATTTAATGATTTCTTGTATGCCAGTTTGTATGACAAGAAGCAATATGTCAATTAAAGAGGGCTTTGTTTCAACTGCTTAAAAAATTGCCACAGTGTAAATGAGTGTCCTAGCACTCACAAATGTAAGAATTTTGACGCATCTCACCATACGTTGCTTCACAATGAACGGTGTCTGTCAGTAGGTGTGTATAAGAACGAAGTTAGGCCAAGTCAAAATAATGGACACCATGGCAACCAGTACCAAAAAGGCCCGGGTGAGTGCAAACAACTAGAAAATGCTTGTTTTAGACCTACTCAGGACAGCTATTGTAGTCTCAAACAGCGAAGCCAAACTCAAGTGTTATTGTCTACAGCGATCATCAAGGTCAAGGACAACCTGGGTCGCACTCACCCCTGCAGAGTACTTTTGGATTGTGGTTCGAACTTCATCACGAAGTCACTTGCTCAGTGGTTAAAACTGAGACGTCAGCGCAACCTATTGCCAATGGCAGGAATCAATGACTTTGCGTTTACAGCTTCACAGAGCGTACACGTACAATTATTGTCAAGGTTTTCAGAGTACTCGGCTAATGTAACATTCTTTGTACTTCTTAATATTACCAGTGCTATGCCAGCTACATGTCTAGACATTGGTGAGTGGTGTATCCCTGACGATATTAAGCTAGCAGATGATCAATTTCACATCTCTGGTCATTGAGACATGCTTTAGGCTCTGAACTGTTCCTGCACCTACTAATGGGTGGTTGGTGGACACGTGATCAAAATCATCCTGTACTACAGGAGACACAATGGAGTTGGATTCTTGCTGGAAGGATGCCAACGAGTACTGAAAGCAAGCAACCGAGATTGTCCACATCATTCTTCTTGAGAAATGAGCCTAACCTAAGCGAGCAGCTCCAGAAGACCTTTGAAAGAACAACAAATGGTGGTACGGGCCAGATTGGCTGGCAAAGGAAAGTGATCAATGGTCTCAATCCAATGTAAGAAAACAGCAAACTAGACACCAAGGTCCGATAACGGTGAAAGAGCTTCGAGCAACTTTGTATCATTTTATCAGACAGCTACAGCTATCATCATATCCACAAGAGGTTAAAGATCTCCAAGATCTTAAAGAAATTGGAGGGAAGAGGGTTCTTCACAATCTTCATCATTTCCTTGACGAAATGCGAGTGGTAGGTCGATTGCAGCATGCTGAGGTTGAGTACGACCAGAAACACCCTATCATCTTGACAGCAAGCTCCAACCTCACAAGATTAATTATCCAAAATGAGCATCTAGGACTACTTCATGCTGGATCCCAGTTGTTACTTGCAGCTCTCAGACAACGATATTGGATAATGAATGGCAAGATTGTTGTACGCCAAATAGTCCACAACTTATGAAATGCTTCAGGCTAAAGGCAAGGGCAGCTCAACAACTAACGGGACAGTTACCAGAATCTCGTGTACGTTCAGAAAGGCCATTTCTGAACTGTGGTGTGAATTATGCTGGTCCATTCTTAATTCGTCAAGGTGGGTGGCATAGCAAGATTAAGGTGGGCCTATCACCGCAATATCAGAGTCAAACTACACACATATCCCCATGAACCGACTGCCTAGGTGGCAACTGGTTGAACAATGAACACAGTGGTTGTGAAAGTTTTGGTCATCCGACTACTTAAGCCATCTCCAGTAGCGTTCCAAGTGGACCACTGTATCCCCCGATCTTCAACCAGGGATGGGTTGTACTCCTGAAGGACGGTGATGTTCCCCTTCTACAGTGGAGATTGCCAGTGGTGGAAGAAATCCATCGTTGTCTTGACAATCGTGTTCGAGTAGTTACTTTCCGTACGTTATCCAGTGTTGTCAAACGGGTGATACAAAGCTGTGTCCCTACCAATTGACTCAATTGACTACTGTACAGTAGTGCTTCCAGTGCTTATTATATTTTATATTGTTCTATTTAAGACCTTCTAGTTTATTATTAAAAATATGTGCTATTTTTTGGTGGGCGGTATGTTGTGTATTGTGTCTTTGCGTTTGCTTTGCACATTAGGTTTACTATTGTCACTTTCTGTTGCCATGAGCCTGTAATCTTTGTTTTGTTTATCTAAAATGAAGCGGCCTAACAGGGTCCACTTTTGTGCGCGTGATAGAACAAATAATAATTTAGTCATGAGTTTCTTAATTCAGTGGTCCTCCTGTTGAATTTCCTACCTCACCTCCCTCTCTTCCCGCCACCTCTCCTTTCCCCCTTCTCCATCCTCCGAACCAGAGATGTTATATATATAACAACAAACTTTCTTCTCCTCCTCATCCATCCTACTCAAGTAATAGCATGTCCACCTCAATCAGGGATCCCGGGTTCTATTCCTGGCATAGCAGAAGCACAGCAAGTATGCCTATCGAGCAAGAGGTTCCAGGTTAGATTCATAGGATAGTGGAAGCACAGAAAGTTTGCCTACTGAGCTAAGGGTTGAAGGCCTGAGGTTAAATTTCCGGCACGAGCTAATGGTGCATATATAAACTCATTGACTGGCCATAGGCCCACTTATGGGCTACCACAAAAGGATTACTATGTTGAATTCATTCCCTCCACCTATTCCTCCTAGTCCACCCCTATGTTTCCCTCAAGACTAGGTTGTTAGCCTAACACTCTTAAGTATAAATCTACTTTTTTCCTTCCAGGCAAATGCTACTACAATTCACCTTCTCTCTGCTCCTCTTCAACTCATTCTCCGAATAGCCTAGTCCTGCCGCTGCTCCGATTTGAAGACCTTCCAATATGCTGCCAAATATTGTACACTTTTATTGGAACTGTTGCTTAAAAGTGTGGAGAATGTCTTTTAAAATGCACATTCTTAATAACACTGTTTGCTAAGAATGCGCATAATATTATGCAATAATCCATATTATTAGCAGAATAGTTGAAGAGTGTTCAGCATTTCGTTTTATAATACATGTATTTGGCTCTACTGTTGCTTAGAATACATTGCACAACTAAAAGTCCACACTAGTTCAAATAAAGTTCACATTTATTATTTCCTAAATATATAAAACAATCTTATTGGCATCACTTCTGTTCTCGCATTACCTTAACCTGTATATGTAATTTTCGATACACCTCACTAAAGCCAGATTTGTCTATACCACTCGCTTCAATTAAAGTATTCGCTATTGTGTTATTAATGTATTTCCACCCACAAACTCACCTCTCTCCATTAAAAAACATTTAACCTATTTCAAATTTAACAGAAACAAATTTAAATTTATCGATTAAGTAGTAACTACAGGGAATCAATCCCAATGTATGAGGTTGTTAGAAATCATTTGCAAAGGTAATAAAATTAGAACCACAAAAAACTTCCATATTATATTTAGAAACTTGTATTAAATGAACAAGCTCAATTTAAAATCAAACCTTTTACAACACTATCAACAGCCTAACACTTTTGATCGGTGAAGAATTCATAGCGTCCGCTATTAAAGAAACGCTTGAAGATTCAATGACGAGGCACTATCTTAAGAGAGTGTTTCAGAATGTCTTGCATTATTCTATCCATAGGCACATCCACGGAAAAAATCATCTAATGACGGCTTGGCAAATCTCAAGTCACCCGGCAGATAGGTCAACTTTTACCCCATGGTTCATACTGTACACGATATGGGCCAAGAAAACTTGATCAAAATCTCAGATAACAAGCATGAAAAACCCTGCTTTTAGGCAGAAGACAAGGATCTTGAATTGAATCCACGTACCAAGGTCACCTTTCATGGGACGGCAAGGGTAGGCTAGCTCCGACCGAGAGAAGGCCACCGTTCTTGCTGAGCATTTAGAGGCGCAATTTACATCGTCAGACCCAGTGCACATAACGCATAGGAAGGAGGTCGTTGGTGCGAGGACCCTTAGATGTACTGAAACTAGTGAACGTGGCATACAATTCACGCATACTAACTGTTCAAAACCAAAAAAGATATTTAGACCGGAAGTTATTAAAAACATAGTCCTCCGAGATCTCACTTTGGAGGCGAAATATTTACTCATAGGGCTACTCAACGTCGTCTTGCTCTTTAGTTATTTTCCTGAGCCCTGGGAGCAAGCCAACGTTCTCTTTTTTTCTAAATATGTTTAAGGAACCAGCTCTTACAATCGTCTTACTGACCAATCAATTTTATACTTACCGGGTAATGTGCTAGAACGACTACCAATGATGAGACTATTGTGACACGTTTGGGTGGGTCTCATCTTGATGGATGAGATGTTAGGTTTTATGCTGGAAACGTGAAGGTCTCACCAACTGGTTTGTCTTGTCATTAATCACGAGGAACTTCAATATTAATATACTTATTTGGGTCGTATTTATAGACGTGGAATAAGTCTCAGACCATGTTTGGCGTGGCCCAACTCCACTCTGACAATTTGGCCCTACCCTGGTATTTCGGAAACTAAATTAGATGGGTGTTTAGCACTAAGTACCTTGGGCTTACTTTTGATACTAGTCTGACCTGGTGACTACACTTAACTAAAATACTGAACAAGGCGATACAGGTATTGGATATCTTAGAACTATTGTTAAACAGGTACACTACCTTGAGAAATGGTCTGAAGCTGTACATGCCGTTTCTTAAGCCAATTCTCTACTAGGCATGTCCCTAGTGGAGTTACCTATCAGACACGCACTTGTACAAGATGCAAGGGTTTCATTGTCTGTGTCTGAAAGTCACTGTGGGCGCACTCTGGTAAGTTTCCATTGTGAATCACCGCTGATACTTGGAGATGTTATGAATCACTGACCACTTCCGGATGCTTGCGCGAAGTCCTTCTACGACAAGATATGGGGTCCCAACACTCCTCTTATCTAGGGGCTGTGAAACTATATGATTGACCCAGGAGATTCCCACAGACGTACCAAAGCTTTGTTTTAATCAGCGAGATACTGATCATGGGATGCTTTCACCCATATTTAATGTGTTTAGGGGTGGGGGGGAAATATATTGGGCCCCTTTTACACAATATATCATCATTATAAAATTTATATCACTGGAATTTTTTTTTAAAATTGAGATTATTTATCTACTCCTAGGTTATGGATTGAGGCCAAAAGATTTATTGATAAAATTGTGGTCAAGGTATTAATTTTTTCATTGACATAAATTGAGGTCATTTACTTACTTCACGGTTGTTGATTGAACATACTTAGATGTCGCCGACTTAATTGGAAGTCGTAAGCCTTCGAGTTCAAAGTAATTTTTCTTATATATAGTTGATAAAACATGGATACCTATTACATCTTAAATTATTTTATGTAGTAAAACAATGAAAGTTTTGAAGATGGACAGTTTCACCGATATTTACAATGTACATTTATCATATTTTGTTGGTCAATATTGTCAATATATTGTATTTTAGATATCTACATTCAATTTATATTTATCAATTTATATTCCCATTATATAATAAATTTTAAACATGCATATTTAATCGTAAGAAGCATGATGGTGAATTTATTCTTGTATTCATGTTTATAGTTTTTACTAATATTTTTATATCAGTTAAGTATACGAAATATATGGTGATACCTTGATTGTGTTCTTCGATAGCCCACTGCTATATGATATCGTGGCTATTGTTTTACAATACGGAACGCCATTGGAGCTTGGGAAATACGACCGAAAATCCTTAATTAATATTACGTTTATGAATGATAATTGAATATGTACCATTCCTGTTGAAATGTAAGTTTGGACTGCTACCAATCCCCCCCTGCCCCCTCTAAAAAAGTATGTTATATTTTGATAAAATCTTTGTAAACATGAATAAATTAATGGTTTAGTAACAGTTTTGACTAGACCTCTTAAAGTGTTTAACAGAGAAAATGAATCCATTTAAAGTGTTTAGTATCAATAATTGAATAATTGTACACCATTAACTAGATGTTATTATCTCTCCCTTGAGCTTGGGTAGTAGTACGGTTGGCTACTGATCTAAGTGGTTTGGTTTCGATTATCTTAAGGAACAATTAGTGTAACATTATAAAACTCTAATATTGTTAAATCTATAATATTCTAAATGGTATACATATACCTGACATATTAATTGGTGTTCTGCTTGTTAAATATGTGGGTATCATAAAATAAATAAGTAGTTTTATTTATGTTACGATTTTTTTGTTTGTTGAATCTCCATAAAATTTTATTATTAAAACTGTCCTTACCAGGATCTATATTATAACTGTATTTGTTTTTCAAGAACTACTTATTACTCATATTGTTATTTCATTTCCAAACCTTGCTATTTAATTTTTTAACTAAAAAAAACTTTATATGAAAGTGCACTTTAAAATCTACAAAATAATAATATGATTTTTAAACTTTGTTTTTAAATAAAGTGTCAAAATCGACTCATACAAATATGTCAATGGTTTTTTGCTGTTTCTGTAAAAAATTGTAAAAGTGAAATAGCAGTTTTTGGACATAACGGTATACTGGCCAGCAAGCTAATCTATGTAGTAGGGATACTGGTTTACAGGAATAGTGCAAGTGATCTTGGTGTAGGGCTGAGCAACGGTTATACTTGATTTACCCTATCTAAAATTCATAGAATTATGTTAGTTGCTGATTATGCTTTGGTGAAAGGTCAAGACGAGAATGTGACAGTGGAGTTTTGTAATGTGTGGAATTAAAATCTTGAATGTATGTAAACCGGGTGAAATAACTATCTTCTTAGGACATATGAACTGGGTGGGTAGCCTAAAAGAGAATTCACAGTGTGTGTTAGGAAGGTATGGTGATGACAAGGGGAACGAGAATAGTAATGAGTTAGTTAGTCTAAGATTAAAAGAAGGTTCATTTGTGTCGAACACGTGGTTTAAGCACAAAGATATTCACTTGTATAAATGACAAAGGGGCTATTCGATAACGATGATTGATTTTGGGGTGTGTAATAAGCGACTTAAAGTTTAGTAAAATAAATATCCGGTTTGTGCGTGGAGCTGAACGTGGAACGGTTCACTTCCGAGTTATCTCAATAGTTGAATTAGGTAGGAATTTTGTGAGGAAACAGTGCAAGAGTACCAGGCAAGTAAGAGTTAAAGTGTTAAAATGGCACGATAAAAGTGCGAGGAAGCAACATGAAAGATCGTTTGGCGAAAAATTAACTTTGCAAGGTCATTAATGACCCACTTCAGTGGCCACCAAATAATCTAAGGCGTCATTCTCGCAGTGGACTAGACTGCCGATAACGGGGAGATCACTGTTTGAATCTAGGCCAGGTGTAATGATTTTTTTTCCAAAATGGCTTTCCACTATTCCTCCATGCAAATGCTTGTGTACTTCATCTAAATACAACCTTCCTCATCTCTAAAACCATTAGCTTAATCAGTACATAATCGTATAACCCAAACTCGTAGTGAGACGGGGTGCTAAATAAAAAAGAAACATGTATTAAGTTTTGAAATAAATGCCAATGCTAAAGAAAGGGCTTGTAACAGAATAAAAGAGGCCGTAGTTGAGTTCGCAAAAGATGTGTGTGGAGTTACAGTGGTGAAAAACTTATAAAAAATGCATAGTGGAATGAACAGGTTAAAGAAGCTGTGAACGAAAAGAAAGAAGTGCACAAACGAATGACGGCTGTAAATAATGAAACAGAACGTAATAGGTTGTGGGACATGCACATAGAAAAACATTAATCCAACGAAAGTATTAAAGGAGAGTAAGGAGCTACTTAGAATAAAAGAAGGAGAAAAAATGCTAAAAGAATGTGAAGGAAATTAACTATTGTGAAAGTGTGTAAAGAGAACGAAACAAGGAGTGCAAGAAAAGACCTATAGCATAGAGAATGAACGTGGTGAGATGACATGAGGTGAAAACAGTATAAGAAAGTGATGGGGGGAGTATTTTGAGCCATATTATAATGTGAAAACGTAGAGAAAGCAGAAAATAGAGACAATTGTTTGATGAAAGAGAGAATTAACGAGGATTAGGTGTTAAAATATATGAAAGTGTTGAAGAATGGCAAAGCTACGGGCGTAGATTAGAACACAAGTGACATGCTTAATTGGGGTGGGGGTAAGGGAGAATGAGGGTATGGTAATTTTTGCCAGATTTTGGGGGTTGCTCAATTTGTCTACATGGTGGTTTGATGTATTCATAGTTAATTGTATTAGGAATGCCTGTGAGGTCGCGGTTGGTGTGCAAATTGGCAATGTGAATGTGGACTCGCTGTTATATGCAAATGATACCGTATTATTATTATTAGCACCACGTCTTACTACCCGTTCGGGTTGTACGCACTTACGCTAATGTGTAATGGTAGGGTGATTGTGATATGAAATGGAGGAGCTACAGTTTAACGTGGAATCCGAACCACGGTGGAGGCCTGGCATTCCCCACATTCACAAGATGTATTGTCAGAGGTGAAGGAAGGGTTTGGTAATCAGATAAATCTATGCCGGGACCGAGGATTGAAGCACAGAAGTCTGATATATAAAAACATACAACTGTTAATATCAGTTTGGTAATTTTTGGTAATGAAGACGTAAATGTATCATTAATTAATAGAAAACTGAAATGCCCAAATTTTTCCGTTTATATTGTTCTCACAAGAAAAGAAAATTATCTTAGAAAAATTTGTCATTACCGTTAATAAAAAAATCAGAATAGTTAAACCAAAAATCTGATACCCTATCTCAGTCGGTAGCTTGTCTGACTACTGAGAAAAGAGTCCCGGGTTTGAATCCCGGCCAGGCCGAAAAAATATATTTAGTGAAATGTGAGCTTACTTTCACAGTAATGAATTACCAGCCGGGGACTGGATGTTGTGTCTGTCCTAGTTTTAAGTTAAATTATAAGGCATATGAAGCTACAACAGGCCTAGCAAGTCAGTAGTGGAAAATATTATTATTATTATTATTATTATTATTACTAGGTGTTCTGTCTTAAGACAGGTCCATTCCTTTTGTTACTGAACCTAGACCGCCAATGTACCCTGCCCTCTGCCTCCTTCTTCAGCTCCCAGAATTTTCTTCCTTCCTTAAAGTCATCTAGTATTTGTATCCTCCTTCTTCCTAAGCTCCTCTTTCCCTCAACTTTTCCTTCTATGACGTCGTGCGGAAGACAGTCCCCCTTAAGGATATGTCCGGTCCAGTTTCCTTTGCTCCGAAGAATCATATCGAAAATGGTTCTCTTATCACCGGCTCTTCTTAGGACTTCTTAATTTGTCACCCTGTCTGTCCACCTGATCTTCCCAAGTCCTCTAGAGCACCACATTTCAAAGCCCTCATAGTAGTTCTTTTCCATCTTCCTAAGAGTCCAAGTTTCTGTTCCATACAGTGCGATGCTCCAAATGTAGCATTTCATCAGTTTCTTCCTTATTTCCAAACCCAACTTGCTGGTCAGCAGTAACCTCTTCTTGTTGAAAGCTTCCTTGGCTATGGTGATCCTCGGCCTAATTTATTTAGTGCAGTTGGCAAGTTTTGTCAGCAGACTTCCCAAGTACTTGAACTGCTCTATGTTTTCCAACTCCTGGTTTCCAATTTTGATTTTGAGTGGTTTTTAATTTTTAGAAATCATCATCACTTTTGACTTCTCAATGTTGATCTCTATGCCATATCTTCTCCCTATCTCTACTAGCCGGTCCATCATTTCCTGCAACTCCTCTTTATTTCTGGCCAGCAATGCCAGCAGTGGAAAATATATGGCTATAATAAGGCCAAAGGCTGTAAATAGTAATGGATGTAAACAAATAGTAAAGGCAAAAGGGTAGTAATTATTGACACTTTTGACACAGAAAAAAGTGATACAATTTCAGAGTTGAATTGTAAGTATAGTTTAGACACAACGTGATTTTTTATATCACATTTTCAAATATTTTTTTATATCTTTATCTACCCTAATAAGATTAAAAAAGATAAACATTAAACTAACACTCTGTAACGTTTAAAAGAGCTAGCCTGATATATTAATGTTTGTACGCCACCATTAGGGTGACATTTGATATAACGATTGAATTGGATCCAAGTTTGATGTTCTGTATTATAATAATTAAAAAGGGATGATGTCTTATTTTATAAATTAAAAGTTCTAGTGTTTTATGCTTATTTTTATTTTAAGTAGATAAAAAAAATGCTAGATATTTCACACGTTGTAAATTTTAATAAAAGCCCGACTATTACGTTATATGCATGATAATTCCCGACACGTGAAATTTAGAACACAGATTAAGATGGCATATAGTCCACCTACACGGCTCCTTGTCAGGAAGGAAAGTGAAGAGATACCTACCCTGAAGGGGTATATCTAGCGACATTTCCTTCTCGAAGCTTCCTAAAAGAAAAAAGGTGTGGTCATCCAGGTGCGTTTCTGTTTGTACGCCACCATTAGGGTGACATTTGATATAACGATTGAATTGGATCCAAGTTTGATGTTCTGTATTATAATAATTAAAAAGGGATGATGTCTTATTTTATAAATTAAAAGTTCTAGTGTTTTATGCTTATTTTTATTTTAAGTAGATAAAAAAAATGCTAGATATTTCACACGTTGTAAATTTTAATAAAAGCCCGACTATTACGTTATATGCATGATAATTCCCGACACGTGAAATTTAGAACACAGATTAAGATGGCATATAGTCCACCTACACGGCTCCTTGTCAGGAAGGAAAGTGAAGAGATACCTACCCTGAAGGGGTATATCTAGCGACATTTCCTTCTCGAAGCTTCCTAAAAGAAAAAAGGTGTGGTCATCCAGGTGCGTTTCTGTTCTCAAAACTGCGCTGTATTTTTAAACAGAGGCGTATAAGGATGTCGCCATACCTTGCAACTTAACACAAATAAATCTTACTACCCGCTCTCATTTAAAACATCGTAATTTTGAATAAAGATGTGAATAATAAATTATTGAGATGTATAATTCTATATAATTACAACTCTTTCTTAGTGTGGTTTGAATACATATTTAAAAAGTATTAAACCTCAGTTAAACATCATCGTGATATTATATTTGATTATTGCGTATAACCCGAACGGTTAATAAAATGCGGTGTCAATAATAAAACATTTGATTATGTTGTTTGTATGAGTTTTAAGAAAAATACTAAGCAATTGATCAACCCTAGTGTAAGGGTCCCGTATGCCGCCTGCTACAATATGAGCCTTGACAGGGTTGATAGGTACACTTTGTTTACCCCGAAAAGTAGTAGGCTTACATTGCATGGTTCATCTATGGCGTAGCCTTTACGATGGAAACATAGCATAGGTGTAGTAAGGGAAGGACAATGTTATGAGGTTCAAACCCCCCCACCTCTCCTAGAAATTTTCCGATGTTTTTAATGTTTATATCAAAATAATGTCTAAACAAGTCTCCTAACGAAACCATTTATCTTAATTTGATTCTGCAATCCGATCTTCAGATATAGTAGTTTATCATGTAAAAGTATCAAATTTTCAAAAATGTGGCGGAGGAATACCACTTAAAATAGCTTCTAGGAGAATCTAATTTTATAGAGAAAAAATAGCCGAAAAGTCCTCTTAATAGCCTTTATGGGGATCCAAATTAAAATTAAAATATTTTGAGGACAACTTTAAAAAATATGTAGGGAATTTTAATTTACGAAAAAAATTGTTTGAGTATTACTTGAAATAGCTTTTAGAGGCATCCAATTTTAAAAATTGGCCGAAGAAGGACTAATACATATAGCCTCTAGGATTATCCAAGTTTTTAAATAATGGGGTAAGAGTTACTCTAATTTTTTAAAGCTTACACTTGCGGAATACTCTAAATCGGTTTTAGAGCATCCAATATACAAACATTAACTGGGGGAGGGAAAAGATAATAAAACAAACAATTTTTTGTCATCTCTGCCACAAATAATGTTCCGCAAAAACTTTTTAAAATAATTAATAATTAAATTATCCATATGCCCATGAGATAGTGTAGTCTTCCATGGTTAGACTGCTACCTTTCAGAGAAAACTTTTAAAACTCAAGTAGTTGGGTGTGACATGGAAATGTCGATTAAAAGTCAGAGAAAATATATATAAAAAAGTCACTTAAGGTTTTAAAGATTTGCAATAATCTACGAAATGCGAAATAATGCATATTACCAATACACTTAGTGTAAGGGAAGGGCGAGCATAACGGCCAGGTTAAGGTTTTCTGAAATTTTCAACTGACTTTCAAGCGATACAGAAACTTCAAAATCATAGAATATACACATCAACCATCCTAGTACATGTAAGAATTTTTTTATGTGGCTGGAAAAAAAAGTATCTAAATAATCAATTTTTCAAAAAGCAACCTATGTGACCATTATGCCCACAGGGGTAGGGCATAATGGCCACATAGCTGAAAAGTGGTAAAGAAATTGAGAAAACAGCTTTTAAATTAGAAAAAAAAAATATTTTTTTAAGGAAATGTTTACTTATTTAAAGTAAAAAAATATAATTTTAAACATGTTGAATACAAAATATGTGTTTTTTTTTCAAAAATACCTATTTAATTATTTTTTTTTTAAGGAAAGTCATTTTTAGTGAGTTTAGTTACAAGTCTCGCATAAATACCCATTGTCCTCTTCCCCGACACCAGTACACAGTTCATGGGCCCACAAACCACATCCTTGGCACTTGATCCAAGGCTCATTGGAAGTTGAAGCTGAAATATTTTCACAAGAATATAAACATTCTGAATCGTAGTCATCATCGATGTCTTCAAACAGATTTCTTTTACCAGTGTTGACCCGGGGTTTCTTGGCTTTTTTCTTTGGAATTTTATTAATAGTCTTCTCCAGCTATTTTCCGTTTCATAGCTTTTTCTTTTGCTTCCTTACCAGCTTTCTCGGCTAACAGATCATTTTTATAAGGACTTCCTGACAACAACGCTGCATAACCTTTCTTCCGCGCATTGCTTTTGCGTTTTGCTTCCTATACACGAGGCACAGGGGAAACATCCTCAGGGCGGATGTAAAATGATGACCCCGGTTGTGTGTCATAAGTTTGATCTAGGACGGAGGTATTTATTACTGATCGACGATCTAGCTTGCAATGAAGAAGCGGCAGTCCTGTCGGTGGGTGGTAGCTCTATAACATTTACTGCTGATGGCATGTCAGCGGGTGGAAGTGGTATTTCCGTTACTTCCTCTGCAGCAAAGTCTTCTGAGAAAATATGTGCATTGAGTGGAACAGCAGCCTTCATCTAGGCTTCCCCAAAAAAGACGACTTGCCTGAAATTGCGTCACTGTTCGCCCGGGGTTGTTCCTTAAAAACCGTTCGATTGCTTGAACGCAGAAAGTGTTCAGGGGACCCATGAAATAAACGTCCAAGGACTGCATTTTATGGCTGCAGTGAGGTGGTATGTATACCACAGCTGTATGATTAGCTCTGGCAAGCCTAATGGACTCAATGTTTTTAGTATGAGTGCTATGCCCATCTAATATCAACAATACTGGATCATCTTTTATGGGTTTAGCATGCATTAGAAAATGCATAAACCACTGTACAAAAATATCTGTCTGCATCCATCCAGTAGAGGGAAAGTAAATGCAGTCCTAGGCGGAGCTCCATCCGTCAATTCAGCCTTCATCTGAACCCGGGGAAAGATAATGAAAGGGGGGATGTAGATGCCCCCAGCTGACACACACATTACCAAAGAAGAAAAAAACCCTCTTTCGGCTGAGATGAGAGACCCAACCTGTCGTCTACCCCTTAAAGATAAAACTTTTGAGCTTATAGACTGGACTGGACTGTAGTGAGCCCAGTCTCGTCAGCATTGAAAATTCGATGGGCCGGGGGACTTGTGTTTGCCTCTTCCCTCGATCAGGATGTCAAAAAATTTCTTAATGGCAACCTTATTAAAACCACTAGCTCTTGCTGAAGAAGTTGTCTCAGGCAACCTTATCGTTGACTTTGGATGGCTTTTCCGGAAACCAGCGATCCACTATTTTCCAGCCATCCTAATATATTTATTAAAATTATGAAGAAGGTTGTTCTTCTCAGCAAGTTCAAATGCTGAACTTTTCAGATCCTTAATAGTCATACCGAAAAATCTCGTCCCCCACATTAGTAGATGGTTGTAGATTTCCTGTTCTTGTTCCCTAGTAAATACAGACTTAAAACCTTCAAATTCCTTTTTGTTTCCTGTAGCACGCATATTTTGGTTCATCACTCTCCTCTTCAAAGTATTCCTAGGAACATTATTTGTGGTTGCAGTGGTTAAGAAAGCCATACCGTCCTTCACAGCCTATATTGCTTTTAGCACATTACCTGAATCCCACGATTGCCTTTCTCCCTTGCGCTTGTAACTGTAAACCATCGCGTCTAAAACAAAACCAAATTAAAATATAGTTAAAACAATCATTAAAAATTATGAAATTTAAAAATATTATATTAGAATAATTATTTTTTTAACTTTTAATACCATGTTATGTAATATGAAGTGCTACAAATAATCGTTTATCACACATAATTATATTTAAAACGTGTATTAGTTATAATTTTAATATAATTGTATTAAAAACAAAGATAAATAGTGTAAACAAGCATAATGGCTACAGCGGCGGGCATACTAGCCACCTACTGGCCGTTGTGCCCGTCCAGGCGCCATTAACAAAAGCTTGTTGCAAGATGTCAACGAACAGCGATGAACCATTTCTTAATATTGAATTTTGTAGCCAAGTTACCACTATTTTACAACAACTATGTTTCAAAAAACTAGCTTGTTTTACTAAGTCTGTAATCATTACATGAAGTGAGGACTTACCTTAGATCAGAGGGTATGAAAAACACAAAAATTTCAATAACTTGTGTTCACGCACTTCTTTCTTATTCTAGTGACTCAACACAACTAAGGGGACTGTGAGGGTAACATTCACGCGTTTACCGCATAATAGCAGCACTGTACAGCCTTACGAACCCGCCTGGCCGTTGTGCCCGTCCTTCCCCTACACTTACTTATATCCCCAATTAATGTTATTTATTGATTATCTTTATGCCAAGAATTTAATAGAAAGCAACAGAAATTATTAGAGTTTGTATTTCTATAATATTTAATAATATTTAGCACCGCGTCTTACTACCCGTTCGGGTTATACGCTTTAAGTACTAATTACTCGAATAGATTAGGAATTGGGAAGGTTGAATTAGAGGAAGTGAGCCCGCATTTGCGTGGAGGGAGAGTGGAAAACCATTTAGGAAAAACCACCCCCAGTTCACCCGACCGAGATTTGAACCTCGAGCTCCCCGTCCTCAGCAGTCTAGCTCAACACGACAAGCGCGTTAGCCAACTACGCCACCGAGGCGGGTTTGTATTTATAGCTTATATTATAAAACTCTAGTAAAGTACATAATTCTTTAGTCTGGAAAACCTGAAGAAGTAAGGGAATTTTAAAATTTTAAATTGTGGGTTCTATGAGCGTCGTTTTATGTATGTGTATTGAAAAATATATTGAATTAGCTAAATCAACTGGGCTCAAAATTTTAATCTGCCATTATCGTTGATAGTATATTTTAAATTGAAAGGGCACCAGAATGTAGGGTCAATGTTTGATTACTAGACTTAATTTAAATCAAAGTAGGGTCTATATAGGGCTATTATCAACAACCTTAGTGTCTGATAGATTCAAAAATGGCTAAAACTACATTCATATATGCATGAAGTCATTATGATCATCTGATCCAGTATGAGTGACGGATGGACTGTAGGAAACTGTAGGGAGAGGGGAGGAAAGACTACATTAGGGGCATTGCATGAGGTTTGTAAAACATTATTAGATTTATTTAAAATCAATAAAAAGAGTTGATGGGTAAATAATTATTGTTAAATATAGGAAGACATTTCGATGTATACATGTTTTCTTCCTAGGTGTTTTACACCCTCCACTTACACTAGTATCCTTAATATATTATAGCTTATATGTTGTAGATATCTCTGTTCACCAAACTCTAACTACGATTTTTTTTAACTCAAAATAGCTTCAAGATGCATCCAATTTAAAAATAATTGCCACCAAAGAACCATTCTAAAAAGTTTATAGAGAAATCTAATCTTTTAAAAAATCGTCTGAGTAAGATCACTTTAAACAGCATCTACAGGAATTTAATTTTAAAAGACTTCCAGATGAAGACCCATCTAAATAGCTTCTAGAAGTCTCCAAATTAAAAAAAAAATCTGGTTGAGAACCACTCCAAATAATTTCTAGTAAAGTATGATTACCGTAAATTTTTCCAAGGGAAGACCACTCTAAATAGATTCTAAGGTCCTTCCTCTTTTAGCTTGGGGGCCAAGACTCTTAAAACACTATATTTTTGATAATGGCCCTTCTTTCACAAATAAGATTCCACTATAACTGTATTGCATTATTACTTATCAAGGAAAAATTTAGAAGTTACCTACTGATCATTTTTGTATAGTGACAAAAAAGGCATAGAAAAATGTAATACCCTTGAAAAATTAACCTCCTTCATAACTCTTCTAAAGCCATCCAGAGTCTAAAATTTGATCTGAGCAGTACCTCCGGACCTCTTTCTGTTAAACTCCTTCACTTTCCAAAAGCTTCTGGAGCCCCTTACTCCATACTTCTTTAAAAAAAACTTTATTGGACTACACCCTACCACTCTACAAACATAAACTGTTGAAGATTTTTTTTTTTTTAGCACCGTGTCTTACCACCCGTTCGGGTTGTACGCTTGTTGAAGAATTAAACGAGCTGTAGAACGTCTGTACAATGAGTATTAATCTGATTTAACGTCTTCCTTCAGTGCTAACTTTAATTCAGGGCTGGTTTGAGAACACAAATAATTAAAATGTATTCAATAAGAGATCTAGCTGAATTATTAATTATTTTAAATGGCTCCCTTATTTCTGCTTTCCAAAAAAAATAATTTATACTTCACTTTTATTAGACTCTTCCGATAATTGTGGCAACATCGGAAACGTCATTCACGAAATTAAAACTAATAAAGAACCTTTTTCAATCCTCGGTCTCGGCACAGATTTATCTGATTACCAAACCCTTCCTTCACCTCTGACAAGACGTGTATTAATCACAACTTGTGAATGTGAGGAATGCCAGGCCTCCACCGTGGTTCGGATTCCACGTTAAACTGTAGGTCCTCCATTTCATCTCACAATCACCCTACCATTACACATTAGCATAAGTGCGTATAACCTGAATGGGTAGTAAGACGCGGTGCTAATAATAATAATAATAATAATAATAATAATAATAATAAAGAACCATTTGTGAAACCCAATAACAGAAGAAAGGTTGACAGGACGCCATTTTATCGATTGAAAATCAGTAAGTGCGTGGATTAAATTATTAAATATATTGTAAAACATTTTGTGTAAATGAAATATAGAACAGTTAAAATCTAAGTGTGTCTGGTTTACAATAATATTATAGCTGGCAACAATATTTAATTCTAATGTTTATCTTTGAATTTTGAGGCTTGACTAATTTTATTGTTACACCCGAATGGTGACTACTTTTTAAAACAAAAAGGCTTTATAATTTATAACATTTTTCTAACGGTGAAGTGATAATATATGTGCTTTAATTGAATCAACAGCTAAGCAGGGATTTAAAGACAGCAAGGTTGGAATAGTAGATTTTAGTTAAGTCATACTTTATATAAAAATAAATACAAAAATAAAATTGCTAATTTTGATTACACCCGGGAAAAAAGTTGTTATATTAAAAAATATGTAGGGTATATAATTTTATGCAAAAAATATGTATAGTGCACACATAAGTTCACATATGTTCTATTAATTAAATTGTTATGTTAAATTATCACATAATAACATTTTTGTATTACGTTCACTTTTGTAAAATTCCTTCTTTTGAGTGTTCATTAACAAAAGTTTCACCAGGGCCTTTACTGTCGATATTACAAGTTTGATTGATAGCCATCAACTTGTTCTAAAGCTATAAAGCTTAACAGAGCAACAAGTAACACAAACAAATACACAGGCACAAACATCGTCATCGGATTAACTAGTTTTCTTATAACATTGGAAAAGTCTCAACGATACACTTTCGTTCGTTAATAGAGCAAATTCGTGTTAAGCTCTACTGCTGAGGACGGGGAGATCGAGGTTCGAATCTCGGTCGAGTGAACTGGGGGTGGTTTTTCCTAAATGGTTTTCCACTCTCCCTCCACGCAAATGCGGGTTCACTTCCTCTATCTCAACCTTCCCAATTCCTAATCCATTAGAGTAATTAGTACTTAAGGCGTATAACCCGAACGTATAGTAAGACGCGGTGCTAAATATTATTAATAGAGCAAATAAGATATTATATAATACCTCACTGATATTTCAATACTACTCACTACACACTAGGTAATATACTTAGAGTCAAACCAATAAATGTTATCTTTAGTATATATATATATATATATATGTGTTGCTATAATTCTTTAATATGTAAGCCTATTGTATTCTTGTAAAATATCTCATCAGCCTTAACTCTTTTCGTAAATATGAATACTGTATAGGTCTACATATGAATTGCTGATTACGATAGAATTTTAATTGCTATTTGGGTTTAACAAATATTGGCTAAATATCCCATTTATAAAACTAGAAAGTAATAAATTGTAACATACTGGAATGAAAAAAAAACTGTTTTTTTTTTTACTGAATTGATTTAAATATATTATGTATTTGAACGAGAGTTTTGTCGTCATTGTAGCTGATTTTTTTTTACACATTAATATATTAAATTTTAAATCCTTTGCATTAGTCTTAAAAATATGTATTATAGAAAATATATACTCATTTGGCACCTTATTGTTCTACATTTTCTTGAAAACATTGACATATTGGCTTGAATTCAAGACATCTTGCCAAATGTACATGGATGGACCTTCAGTGTAACCTGTTCTCTGCTTACGGTCACGCACCAACCTGTACACGGATGTTGGGTTAGGTGCCATCAAACATCTTTTTCAAGGCCTTCCTTTGAACCATCCTTTCTCCGTCCGTCAAATGGACACGCCCATGTAATTTCCCAACAGTAAAAAAAAGTTGTTGTGCTCGCTTAAGGTTGCTGTGTTAAATGGTCTATGTTTGGGTGGTGTAATGGAAAGGAAAATATAATTTAGCATGCTTTGAGCGTATTTTGTGAATAATAGGACATTTCAGGGTAACATTTTCATTTTCAAAATTATATTTTTTTCATATATCTTACGCAAAGGCTAAAACTTAATTTGGGTTCTTGACAGGGATTATCATTGTTTCAATATGACATATTCTAATATTAAATTTTATTCATAGACAATGTATAGGCCTCTGTTGTTAAATTCAAGTGTACATGGTTGAAAACCCTAAAGTATAGTCCTGTTTTAATTTTGAGCTCCAAATTTAAGTTAGACAGTAACTTATCAAATTTTTGACCCCTCTCTCATCAATTATGTGATGACAAGAACTAAAAAACCAAAACCATACCAGGTTTAAAGAAGAACTATGTTTTATCATGGTTTGTTTAAATAACTATTTTATTACGATGAATCCAGACAACTTTTCAAAATAATTATTAATGCTCTTAGTTTCATTTTTTTAATTTAATTTTTATGTGACAAATAAAGAAGAGTTGCAGAAAATGATGGACTGGCTGGTGGAGATAGGGAGAAGAAATCATTATTCAGAAGTCAAAAGTGATAGTTATTTCAAAAAATGAAGACCCACTGAAAATCAAAATTGGAAGTCAGGAGTTGAAAAACATAAAGCAGTTCAAGTACCTGGAAAGTCTACTGACAAAGGTAGTCTACTGCACCAGGGAGATTATCTCGAGGATTGCCATGGCCTAGGAAGCGTTTGACCAGAAGAGGTAACTACTGACCAGCAAGTTGGGTTTGGAACTGAAGAAGTGTAATCCCTTCCTTAGTCCTCCAGGATAAAGGCGGGCATACAATTATTAAAAGTATATATAAAAAAATAGATGCAGAGTAAGCAGATAGTACAATAAAAAACTAATATATTTGCTCCTGTTTCCTCAAAACCCACTCAGCAATTATAGTGCCAGGCAAAAAGGGAACCAACAGACCAGAAATCAAGGATATTTCCTATTTAGTAAACTTAAAACTTAGTTGAAATAAGCGGAGATGAACCTCAGAAGTTAGTTAAATGCAATGTTTTATTTATAAACAAAAGGTAAGTCATGAATTATAAATTAGGTAAATATATATATATATATAAATATATATATAACTCGAGCGATATTATACAAAAGATTTTGACTATATTCACATTATTAGTTTCGCATATGTTAAATAATAAGTTCCAGCAATTAACCAAATTTAAATATTTAATTGCATGTTTTCTCATGCTCATATCAGACAATGTATGGACCTACACTTGTAATAATACTGAATAAAATGCGCCGCTCTTTGGGCGTCAATAATAATAATATGTGTGATCAATCACCCTACTTCGGGTGTCGATTGATACACAACGGATTAATTCCCAGATAAAAGATGATGTGATGATTTTATAGGTTGTCTTAAGCTCCGTGATCGAGCGCCTATCACCACTGTACGGAAAATATACCGTCTAATCAGCTGTCTATAGCCCCGTGTTCGAGCACTAATTAAATCGGTATTAATATTATTAAAGAAAGAGAAATGTTGTTGGCTGTTATTTCACACACGGTTTATTTTAATTACACCAGTAAATTATTTGCACATATTTCAGTTAAATGTTCGTTATCACTGCACACTTGTGATATTGAAGTGACTTATATTATAATGTGTTGGACTGTGAGCAAGGTCCCGGAGATCGTCCTCCCCATCGTCGTCGTCGTCAATGTGATATTGCTATTCTTTATACTGTCTATACTGTACTGCTGATA
>CABFVX010003438.1:0-63804 GCA_902151425.1 Timema shepardi | reverse complement strand
TTTTTTTCAAAGCCCATGATTTACGTATCATAAATCTCCCACGCCAACAAGGCTTTTTATACAAATTATCCATTAGTAAACATTACACATAATAATTATATTACAAGTCATAAGGATTCCAACAGTCAAACATCTCACAAAGTTCCCAGGTCTAAAGGGATTCATGATTGGAAAATATTAAGTATTGCATATGTCAAAAGGACTTTAAATTCCAAATATATTATCAAAACATTTTATAATATATAAAAGTAAGATAGACTTATAAAATTAGAATGTCTTCCAGATTCAAAGAGCATATTAAATATTTTGCAAGTTAAAAATGATTAAACATATTAAAAGTTTTTCCGAGCTTAAAGAACTTCATAATTTGAAGTCATAATATAAAAGATGATATTTAAGCCAAAAAGAAATATAGACATACAAAGGCCAAAATATAATTTAGAGCTTACATTATTTAGGTTGATATCCTGTCAAGAGTGTCTTTATCGCCGTTCTCCTACCAGTATTTATTTGATCTTAGTTGCTCAGAGAGGGGGAAAGGAGGGGTTACACATACAAGAGAAAACACAGAAACAAAAGAGAGAGGGAAGGTGTAATAGTGGACGGGTAGTATGCGACGAGCAGCGTCGGGGAGATTCCAGAATAGTCTTATTTGCTCACGCAACCTTCTCGAGCCGGAAACGTCATACTTTTTCCCGGCATCCTTTGCAAAAATACATTGTAGAAGCGCCTCCAGGCCTCGCGCTCTCAGTCAACACATTATGTTTGCGGTGACCGGTTGTGTCCGTGGGGGAAGCCAGCTAGGGACGTACACCCAAATGAATGGGGCCTTGGTGAGTTTATCCACTACTATTGCTGGTGTGGTAGGATATCACTTGAAACTATAGTGTCCAGTTTTATTGTTTTGATCTTGAACTCATAGCTTTTTTTTTTATAAATGCTACAGAAGAAACTAATGAAATGCTACATTTGGAGCATTGAACTGTATGGAGCAGAAACTTGGACTTAGGAAGTTGGAAAATAAATAGTTGGAGAGCTTTGAAATGTTGTGTTGGAGAAGACTTGGGTAGATCAGATGGACAGACAAAATAACAAATGGAGATGTCCTAAGAAGAGTGGGTGAGAAGAGAACCATTTTGGATATGATTCTTCGGTGCAAATCAAATCGGATCTGACATGTCCTTAATAGGAACTGCCTTCTTGCACGACGTCATGAAAGGAAATATTGAGGGAAAGAGGGAATTAGAAAATATAAGGATTTAAATATTGAATGACGTGAGACAAAGAAGAATATTCTGGGATCTGAAGGAGGAGGCGGAGGACAGGGCGCATTGGTAGTTTATGCTCACTGACAAAATTCATAAGACAGATCACTAATATTAATAATGTGACATTGTAAAGAGGAGTTAAAAACTACATGCCACATTTTGAGCGCCAAACACAACTAAACTTTCTCTCTATTTCTTTCCCTCTCTTTTTCTTTTATCATTATTTTTTCCTTTCTTTTTCTCCCCTTTGCTTTAATTTTCTCTCTATTTTTCTGTCTTGCTCTCTTTCTTCTTTTCTATCTTTTTCTTTCTTCTTTCTCGCTTTCTATATTTATCTTGCGCTATATTCTCTCTTACACTCGTGCACGCGATTCATCCCCCTCTATCGTAACAAAAATTGACTGCTAATAATATTCTGAAACAAAATCCAATCTAAGGGTCACTTTCATACATAGTCAGACTTAGTAAGCCTCACGTGCGGTGCTGTACTAAATACAGGACGACACCCACCTAAATCATATTGGAATGGAATGGTTTAGGTATTTAGTATAGCACTGCACTTGAGGCTTACTCAATCTGACTATGAAACTTGCCCTATGCCTGCCAATTTTGCTCAGTTTAATATCAAGGGATATGTCTGAAGCGGTTGTCATTATTTTACTAAACACTACATTAATATTTCTACTACTACTTACTTGCTCGATGGCATTAGGAACTCGAAAGTCCATTAACGCATTTACAAAAGTACGCCGTTAAATTATTTTGGATATTCTCCTGAGTTTTACATTATTGGACAGCAGGCGAGATGTCAACAACTTATTGACCGAGCATTAGCATACATTTCCCGACTATATTCGCTTCCTAATTTCTAATCTAATATCGTTACTGCTAGTTAAAATTGTTCTCAAATATTTAATCTATAACCCTGTCAAATGATATGTTGCTCGAAGTAATCCCTAAATTTTCTTCCCTAATCTGTGTTCTCTGTGTGATGATATACTTAGTCTTTTTAGCTTTCATTTCTAAACCTATTTTCTTACTAGACTCTAGTAAAATTTCTGAATTACTTGCAACACCTTCCTTACTATTGCCCAATAAATCTAAGTCATCTGCGTATCCTAATAGCTAATATCGTGTGATGTAAACCCTTCCCTACTCTCTCGCATACCCTAATACCATACTCTAAGGCTAGATTTAAAAGTAGTGGGGAAAGTGCATCTCTTTGTTTCAATCCCATATGTATTTCAAAAGGATAAGTAACATTCAACCCGTACTCTGTCACGCGTATCAGTAAAATATACCTTAATTATTAGCTTGAGAAGCATGGTATTACCTTACACTTGTAACAGATTTACACTTATTCCATGCTAAGCATTTGTTAAAAGGTTCCAAGTTTGCTAATTATTTTGATACAATTTTCAATATAACAATAAATGATGACGGTGCTTCAACAAGACATGTGGCTTGCTAGCAGGTTTCGCTTTTCCTTTCTTCTGAGAGCTTTGAGCTCATTGTAATATATTATAGCCATTTATTTTATAGTCCAGAGAGTTTCACAAAGCTTTTGAGTACTCCACAGCAGCTGTTCCCTCTTTGGTCATTCTTATAAAAATTTCATGAACACCTTAGAAATTGTAACTTTGTTCTGAATTTCACAAATTTATCCTAACAAAGCCTTTCATAATTAAATTTAGTTTGTGACCAGAACAGTGGTGAAAATATATCTTGGATACTTGTAATAAATTCGTTTATGTTCTCCACCAACATGAATAGCCACTATTTTGCATCCATCAAAGCCTTGCCCTAAGTTGCCAATAATTAGGCTAAAATATTCAATATTTGTTAGAATTGTTCTTGATGTGCGCTCAGAATCCAATAATAATAACAAAGGTTAGTGTGACCGCTTAGATGCAGATTATGAAATCACAAAATAATAACTTTAATAAAAAACATTTTGGCTTAACTCTCTTTGATTATAATAATTGATATTTAGCTTCACTGTTGAGAATTTATGTTGCTCAAACCTTTTTCTTGACAAGTCAGAACATAAACAAAGTCTTTTGACTGTCCAACTGCATTGTGATGCCACTCTGCTTTAGATCTTTGCACAGGTATAGCAATACTTATATTTCATAAATGCACGACTGATATAAGCTTCTTGAGAAATACCATGTCTAACGGATGTAAGATGAACACAATGCTTGCAGACCACTTCCTTTGTGCATCGCGAGTATGTGATCCACATTTACTTATTGACCCACTCAATAAGAAAAGGCCTTTTCTCATTGTGCACATTTGGAAATTATAATTAGCATCAGATAGCCTCAGTTTAATCAGCATGTCAAATTTTAAGATCATGCTTATTCTCTAAAATTCCAAGAATCTAAATCACAATTTTTGTTCTCTTTCAACAATTAGAAAGTTATTAGTGCAAACCCTGACACTAAGTTCTATATTTATTTTATTGCAATAATATAATATACATGCAATAGGTAAAATTAATAAACAAAGTTTTACATAAGCTTATATCAAGTTTTATTATCTTTTTAAAACAAATGAATTTAGGTTACAACCTAAATAAATTAATACGGTTTGTAGTTAACTACGCTGGCTGGGCCCAAGCATTAATTTTTTTTTAAATACTAATATTAAATGATAAGCTTACCGCTTAGTCAGAAACTGACTCCATCTTAACTTATGACAGCAGTTAGAATGCGCCTACGCCACAGTGGTGTCAGTCGTCACGATGCTTTTTTTTATTGCGTGTTTTTTTTTTACTTTACCGCCACGACGCTGGCAATATCGACGCACCATTTTTATGGCCTTAGTTGACACTTTGAATTTTTCCGCATTTACTTTATCCCCCCTCTCAATGAGGTCGTGTAGTGTTCAATCCTGCCCGCTCATTGGCCTTATGTTTAAATCCTGACCATTTTATGACATTTTTTATTTTGTTGCTACATTTCTTGCCTCACTTCATTTGTTTTATTCCATCGGTTGGGGAAAATTACTTGGTTCCTCGTTGAGGGTTCCGGGATCGTGATAATGTTGGTGTTGGGGCTTGGGACATGCTTGCCTTACTGTAGCTTGCGTTATACTGACAATGTCATCCCGCCAACAGTTTGGGAGGGCAACGCACCCATAGACGTCGCAACCCTTACAGGACTTAATATGATATTCAACACATCGCCTTGGCTCGTTGCATTTTCGTACACCGGCCTGGAGATATGCCTTTTCACCAAATAAGGCGATAAAATTGAAACGACCTTCGGAAAGCCCAATGAGGAATTATTGTGTATAATAATAAAGTGCTCTTAGGTCCGTCACACCGAATTAGAATTCTCGAATTAGATTTGTTTGCGAGTTATGTTAGCTTCCATACCAACCTCATTGACCCAACATGGAAGATGAATGATTTCCTTTCCACCTTTGGTATTTATGGACAAGGTTTATAACTCGTGTTTATATAAAAATCGACATTAATTCAAAGAAAACAACACTTTGAACGCTCACAGTATTTATTTTATATGTTAGACTCTTACTGACTCAAGAGTACAATATGCGAGCGCGATTGTTTGTCTTTGCATTGACCTTCGACCTTCACCCTCCCTTCTCCCTTCGCCTAGCACAGGGTTGTCAGATGTACGGTGTAAAACAGTGTTATTGGCTTATATATTATATATATCAGCCTAATTTTTTAATTCGAGCCAGACTGACATCTTTCGTGGGGTGTTTATTGAGAAACACTGCACTACACTGTAGCTTATAAGATGGGACAAGTGTAATCAGTCAAGGTCAGATTGCTGCCTTGCTTTGTTTCACTATAGTGTAACTTATAAGATAGGGGACAAGTGTAATCAGTCAAGGTCAGACTGCTGCCTTGCTTTATTTCACTATAGTGTAACTTATAAGATAGGGACAAGTGTAATCAGTCAAGGTTAGACTGCTGCCTTGCTTTATTTCACTATAGTGTAACTTATAAGATAGGGACAAGTGTAATCAGTCAAGGTCAGACTGCTGCCTTGCTTTATTTCACTATAGTGTAACTATAAGATAGGGGACAAGTGTAATCAGTCAAGGTCAGACTGCTGCCTTGCTTTATTTCACTATAGTGTAACTTATAAGATAGGGGACAAGTGTAATCAGTCAAGGTCAGACTGCTGCCTTGCTTTATTTCACTATAGTGTAACTTATAAGATAGGGACAAGTGTAATCAGTCAAGGTCAGACTGCTGCCTTGCTTTGTTTCACTATAGTGTAACTTATAAGATAGGGACAAGTGTAATCAGTCAAGGTCAGACTGCTGCCTTGCTTTGTTTCACTATAGTGTAACTTATAAGATAGGGACATAGTGTGAACTACTTTAAAATTATTTAATATAACTAGACAGCTTTTTTCGACTAAATTAATATTTAAATAGCACGCTGCCTTACCTTCATCTTACCTATCCGCATTTACTACTTACTATTAGCACCACGTCTTACTACCCGTTTGGGCTGTACGATTAAGTACCAATTACTCTAATGGGCTAGGAATTGGGAGGGTTGAGGTAACGAACCCGCATTTGCGTGAAGGGAGAGTGGAAAACCATTTAGGAAAAACCACCCCAGTTCACCCGAGCGAGATTTGAACGTCGATCTCCCCGTCCTCGGCAGTCTAGCTCAATACGAAACTAGAATGTATGCTAATTACGCCACTGAGGCGGGTTCATCCGCATTTAATTATGCTAGTGATGTAGGGAGGAGAAGGATCCAATTAAAGAACATATACCCGTGTTAGCGTAAAATAAGTGTTAGAAACCCTTCACGATAAAGCACCCTCAGTACACCCTTGCCGGTATTGGAACGCCGCCTGAGCCTTTCCTGCATTTAAACCCCACCATTTCAATAGTTGTCAATCAGGGGCCCAACATTTAGTCCACATGCACACTTAGGCGGGTCTTTGTCCCCAAACATCTCTGATTATAGAAATATTACATTGATTGTACCTGCATTTGTATGTAGTTCTTATCTAACCTTCCTCGGTCCCGGCACAGATTTATCTGATTACCAAACCCTTTCCTTCACCTCTGACAAGACATCTTGTGAATGTAGGGAATGCCAGGCCTCCACCGTGGTTCGGATTCCACGTTAAACTGTAGGTCGTCCATTTCATCTCACAATCACCCTACCGTTATACATTAGCGTAAGTGCGTATAACCCGAACGGGTAGTAAGAAGCGGTGCTAATAATAATAATAATAATAATAATATCTAACCATGCGGGAGGACACATGCAAAATTGTTTTCCAATATCTTAAAATATAGGTTCAATTAAAAGTTTGAAACTAAAAGAAATTGAACTAATTATGTACGAACGGTCTAAGGCGTCACTCACGTGTTAGAGTGGTCATTATAACTCTTACCCGCAAGAGCGCGTATTTGTATCTTTAAAGTATTTATAATGGTAGTGCTAAGGTCATATTATTGATGGAGTTATTAAAAAAAGCCAGGATTTAAAAAAATAATTGAATACTACTTGACATAAATTAATTAAAAGGTTTATTTGTTAAAATCTGAATTTATTTATAATGTATTTATATATTTAAATATAGAATCTCGGACAGTTTTTTTTAAGGTCCATGCAACTGGTTACTCCCATGTTTTATATTTTACACTAGCAGATTGTACATGGCCAGATTGTATTATTTTTATCTCTCTACTCCAAGAAATTTGGCTATTGGTGCTTACTGTTATTTTAACAAGGCAATTTAAACGAATTTATATATAACGTTATCTTAATTTGAGCTGTATGCGATCTAAAGAATATATACTTCAGATTATTTAGACGGCTTAAATAAATATGCCTGGTTAAAATAAGTTGTTGGGGCTTATATGTCACCTAGTTACATAGGCAAGGTGTGTTATGATTGAACATAAACACAATTTTATTATTCAAATTCTTCGTCATCATCATCTTCTTCTGAATATGTGTAATCACTCTCTGCGTCTGGTTGATTTTCACAGGTGGAAGTCTGCAAATGTAAGTGCACTTGAGGTCATTTTGACAGCAGACACATGTTTGAAGTTTGCAGTTGCAAGCTAGTAGATCTAAACACCTTGAGGTGTTGGCTGCCCCTCCATCCAGTCCACTACCAATTGCTCTGCTCCCTCGTGTTTTTCCAACTTCTACCCTCTCCCGATTATACTAGATGTATGTGGATCATTCAGAAGACATCTATCTCTTGCTTATAATGGTTTGATAATTCGAAATCCGTCATGTTAATTTAAAGAGTCCCTGCAAGGTGGAAGTTAATGATTCTCTATCTCACCCTTCTATGCGTAGAATATGTAATATCTCAAGTCACTCACGTGATGTACTGAAGATTGTGGTGCATACAGCAAGCATGAACATTTCTCCAATTTGTCCTTTTGTTCTTCAGAGAGATCCCATTCGTCTACGAGCATCGAAAATGTTTCTTGTGTATGTGTGTTGGCAGAAAGGATTTTGAATGCACTTACTTTTCCTTTTCCCGCAAATGCGCTTACTGTGTCACATCCGGTAAACGTATGGAGACCTATCATAGATTGACAAACATTATCATCAAAAGTTGAAGCTATTTTCCCAATGTCAAGGACTCGAATGCATATTTTAGTACCATATTTATGAAACAATTTAGCCATGACTCTGTCATGGAATTCCAAACACATAATAAACACATCGGTGTCATCTGAGCTTATCATTACTGCCTCATAACCCTCATTGGCAGCGTCTGCAGCATGCAGCAACAATCGATTATCTGCTCCTTCGTGTATACTGTTTGGATCGGGCACTCCATGTCACCCTTCAGAAGTGAATTGTAGCATTTATCTTCACAGTTCGCGAACAGTGTTTTATTCTCAAGTTTTGCAAAATACTCTGGTTTTCTCCATTTGTTAACAAGAAATATGATAAGAGTTGTTTTATTACTTACGTGTCTTAGGAATTTCCTACACTGTCTGATAATCTGGGAATATGAGATGCTCTTTAACTGTTGCCCAAGTTCTTCCCCTCTTACTGTCCTTTAGCTGTTCTTTATAGACGTTTCATTCTAAGTATCAAACACAACATCGATTATTTGACTCCTATTTTCCTCCCGCAAAGCCGTGGACAAGACAGAGATAGCCACCTAACCAAAGTTTGAATCCTCTCCTTTTACTCTCTGAACTAGAACCTTACCATCTTCTATCACGGTGGCTGAATTTACAGGGATTTCCTCATCAGAGTTAATGTTTTTCTGCAAATATTTTGCTAAAGCAGCTTTGTTTGTTTTTCGCAAGAGACCGTCTGGAGGTGCTAAAGCCCATGGCAAAGATCATAAGGGAAGAGACGGTACATCCGCCATTTTTAGGTTCTGGTTCTTTGCTGTGACGATGATTCGACAAAATAGTGCGTTTCTGCTTTCATGCTGATTGTCCTGACATTACTGTTCACTACTTTCTTCTTAACCATTAGTATTGAAGGTTTTTAGTTTGTTCATTATTATCATAATTGCTATTTCTAATAATGAACCTCACAATATTAGAAATTATCAAATTTTTCTTATTTACATCAAGGCATCTTAGGAGTGGAGCGATAATACACAAAAGGCCAAACTTAATGACTTACTATCACATATTTTCCATCTCTAGGCTTCTATACCTTGCCATAAAATCATATTAAAGCCCATCCCCCCAAGTGGTACCGATAACATGGTGGGCGCAAGGACTATATATCTGATAATGTCCAAACCTATGTTTGCCGTTCTCTTGTGCATTCTAAACCTTTCAAAAAGTCCATCTCATCCCACTTTAAGAAATGTTTATTGTGATTCCGTGGTTTTGTTGTTTCCCATGTAGCAGGCATTATTATTGCAAAGTCATCACCTCCAAATTTATTTAAAATATCTAATATATATATTCTATTTTCTAGGCTAAAAAACGTGTACACACCATGCTTTAATCAAAAATTTTAAGCTGCCTGGGTACCTAGGTTAAACCGTGTAGGAAATTTAAACCATCTCATATGATGGTTTAAATTAATCTTGGCTTAAACGGCATAAATATTTTTTGGAAAAACATATATGGTTTAAACTATGGGTTAAAAACTTGTTTCTGCGTTTAAACATATGTAGGGAGGAAAGTGGGCCTAATAGTCTTACAATCGTACAGCCTGATACTCCTGTAAAAATGAAATGATGTGAGGAGATATGACATTACAAACATTTCATATTAAAGGACAATATGGTTTTTATTAATATTTTATATGGTTAATAAGTAAATTACAGTTTATAGGTATGTATAGCTGTGTATGTAGATAGGCTACGCTATAGCACTATCGTGCTTGGGTAAAGTTAGCGTTTTCAATGGGGTGCGACAGCCACCCTATGATTGCGCTCGTTTGTGCACTCAGTTTGTAGACTAGGTAATGTTTTCTTTCTAAGATGTTTTTATTTATTAATTGCCGTGACTGGTTTATAATTTACATGGCTAGCTCAGGATTGTACACGAAGGAACTATCAAAATTATGACAGTTGGATGTTCACCAATAAAGCAAGAATGCTATAGCTAAATACGTCGAAGCTTGATCTAGTACATTATGAAGTCAAAGAGACTAGAATATTATGAAATATATCAATGTCCAAATTTGTTTGATACACATACAATCAAATTTCTGTTAAATCTCATTTCTGTATTATTGTTGTATTGATTTTTGGAAGAAAGCTGTCATAATTTTAGTTTCAAGCCTGTCCAAACTACATAAACAGAACTTTTTTTCTTTACATTTTAGTAGATAAATTTTATATAAAACTCTTAATAGCTATAGCTGTGATTAAAACAATATTTGGGAATAGTTAATAGTATTCTTTCATATACTTTGTACTGTCAACAATTTTACTCACTCTAATAAACTCTATTTTATTTTTAAGAAAATTTGCAATTATGAATTGTGTGAAAACATTGTTCTATTATAGTAAAATAATCTTACACTGAAAGGGTTTTCAGTGTATTTTTTTATTTCTATTCACAATTACTAAAATTAAAAGATATTTAATTTTCCATACAAATACGACAAGGTGTTGGAAGAGTGTAATTGGACAAATCATAATATTTTTGTTGTGTGGACCTAAAAGTGCGCTCAGGGAGATAAGCTTCATTTTCAGACTTGATTTTATTATAAACTTATTTAAAACAGATTTGCTCACTCTAATTGCATATGAGTATTAAATAATGTTAAATATAATATTTCAATTGTTTAAAATAAGAAGGTATAACCGATACCAATTATATACTTATGAGACTCTTTTCATTTTATTTTCTATGCATTTAACTTTATTTTTTAGTTTATAAAGTAGAATATCAGTGATATATTTTGTTTGTATTAATTTGACAACCAAATGTAAAAAATAAATGAAACCTCTACAACACAAGTATTTAATTTTAATTACTGATAAAGTTTGTGCACCCTTACTTCCCGTTACAGTTATCTGCGTATTTACTCCAATGGATGAGGAATGAGGAAGGTGCAATTTTTGGGAAACGTGCCCGTATTTGCGTTGAAGGAGAATTTATTTATTTTATGGGGGAAAAACCTCTCAGTACACCCGATCGCAATTCATACATCGATATCCCAGTTATTTGCAGTCCAGTCTAATGAAAAAGTGAATCCTAAAGAATTTTAACCGCATAATCGGGTCACAAAATATTTATTAATTCATTTACAAGTTAATTTCCAAGACTGTGCGTCGCTTACTGTAGAAGCACGAGGTGGGGTAAGGGATTACCGCTTCCTGGACTATTGTACTGGGAGGGAGGGCCGCTTTTAGCTCTCAGCTTGTCTTTCTCATGAGGAACATTTTGAAAGTGAGTTGTTTTAAAGAATAATTACTTGGAAGCGCTGTTATCACTGGATATTCTAAGTTCTACTTGACTCGAGGGGCGCTTCAAATCTCCCGTAAGGCTGTGTATCTGTTATTTCCTTGTCTGTGACCTTGGATCGAAACACTAGTCACTTGCTGGGTATGCATCGTGGTTTAGGAGAAAACGCCTATTATGCAGTTATTATTTAAACTACCGGTTACCTTGAGGACTTTTTTGATATAATTTTATATGAAGATGGTAATTTAACCCCGGCATGATAGATTTATCATATTTTGAAATTATTATACCTATGGACTAGAATAAAATGTTTACCACGCCGTTGGCTTGCAAGACATTCCGTGTTCAGATCTTGATTCGCTAGAAAACACCCTCCACGCAGTTGTCCTTTAGGCCCTTGTTCCAATTCATGGTAATGGTAATTGAACCAACCTCAGTACATTACTCGCCTTACCTGACTGATATAGATTACGGTTTGCGATAAATAACTTACCACGCAGCTGTCCCTTGTACCTTTATTATTCACATTTTGATAGTGGTTATGAGACTCAAAATTTAATATAAAACTACCTACCTGATAATCGTTGTTTTTTCACTTGGGGTGAAAACATTTGTGTGGTGCAATGGTAATTGAGCTACCGTGGCGTATTTCATGTGCATTTTTGTCACCCAACCCAATTCCTCGGCAGGTCTGTTAAGATTAGTCCATCTCCATTGTACGTATTAGCAGGAGAGGGGGTACAAAAAGCCTAGGCTGCATCCAGGTTGTCATACAGGCTGACGGGGCCTAGGACACACCCGGGCCACGGCGATGGCGAGGCCATGGCGCTGTCTACCACTGGGAAATAGTACAAAGGAGGCTATACCACGTTCTAGGCCGAAATTAGTCATGTGATGGTCATTATGAAAGTTGTTTGTACTTGGCGCGCTAGGACTTCAGGTCTTTTAACTGGATTAAACTACATACACAATCAGAAGCGGATTTACACTATAGGCCCACTAGGCACGGGCCTAGGAGTGGCGACTTTTGGGGGTGGCACATTTTGGATAACATTATTTTAATATTTCGTTTTTAATAATTACGTTTATGGCGTGTACATGCCTGATTTTCTTTCGTAGAAATTTTTTCTCGAATACTAACTTCTGCCTTCTTTCCCCCCTCTCCACATCTCTTTTCTCCGAAACCACCTAAAGCCCTTGAAAAAATTGGGGGCTGGGGGGGCGCAAAACGTTTAAATCCACCCCTGTACCAGGCAGCTGGGACTTAAGGTATTTTTGAACACTGAAATGGTCTGCTCTCAACTTCCCTGACTCATGGTAAGACGCAGTTCAGAAATAAAACTTATATCGGCAGCAGTATGCCGTATTTATTAGAACAGTGGCCGATTGGTCTAAGGCGTCAATCTCATATCAGACTAGCGTGCTGATGATGGGGAGATCGGGGCTCAAATCACGGTCGGGTCCCGTGGTTATTTCTACATGGGTTATCTTTCGTCTTTCACGCGAATGCGGGTGAGAGTACCTCTAAAATACTTCCTCTCTCATCTCTAACCCATTAGAGTACTTATCATATATCCGTATAACCTGAACTGATAGGAAGATGTGATAAAAAAAATAGGGACAGCCGAGTCACAAAATATGTGGATTAAATAAGGAAAAACGAAGCTTGAACGTCATAAGTAGGTAGAGAAAAGAGATAAGACCGGGAGGAATTTCACTTTTAGTATTTTTAGTTGTGTTTTTTTTAAAAATTCTTATCGTTCGCTTGTCTATGACTCGATTGGAATAATTTATAAATTTTTGGGTATTCGGTTTTGTTATATTTTTAATTCATTTATAAATATATTCATTGCTCTAAAAATTGAGTCTGATTGATTAAACATAAATTAGAAACATATTTTAAATGTAAAATATTATTTTAGTGTACTGAAATTAAAATTCTCCGACAAAGGTTTGGGAGGGTAGGCAACATGCCTTTATAAAGCTTAATGAATAGTACTCTTCTATTTTTTTTCTTATGTTTTTCAGATAAATTAAATTGGTTCTCTTGATAAATGGACATCTCAAAATGAAGCTCTATGAACTCGAAGGTAAGTTGATAATGGGTAGGCTACAATATTAAGTTCTCAAAATATATAATTATTTGCAATAATATATTTCTTTCACATTTAACTAAATATATTCTTTTAGTTCGAATTTTAGAAGAAAGGGAATTTTTTGCTTTGTAAAATCAATGTACACTGAAAAAATAAATTTAGAAAATCCACACGATAATAAAATACAGTTAATCACTATGAAATCTGTATAAAATATGTATCCGTCATATACATAATTATAATAAAGGTTTTCGTATTTATTATTGAGCTAGATGCAAGTAAGTGCCTGGCACAACCCAGGTGGAGTTATTGGTCTTTTATAAATTTATCTGGATTGAAGATTTAAATCCTTCCTTGGAAAATAATCCCAATATAAAACGAATCACTATTAAATTCAACAGCACAGAATGATAGCAAACTATATTAACATCACAAACCTGTGATTTCGCAATTAAAGTCTTCACGCGAACAGGCCCCGTGTTTAAAAGTTGATATCACAAGTAAAAACGCATGAGTCACCGACCGATGTGGCAAAATCTTGAAACATTTACATAATATACTGTTAATAGTAAACGTACAGTATCGCAACAGATATGGACAAAATAATAACCAAACATGATTTTAAAAAGCTTAATACTAGGTATTATTCACATCAATCTTTTAGAAGCGATTAGGATTATTTAAAACAATTCATGTAATCGAATTAATTGACATTCAAGATGGAAATTTAACTTAAGTAAAATCGAAAATTGGAAGGCAGATGTGGATTGGTTTAACGCCTTATAACGTTAAAAGTGTATAAACTTTGTCCAACATAAAACAAACAATAGAAAATTTATTAGCTGATACTAAATCGTTATATTTCATTTATAATTTTATAACAAATAAATCCATACAAATTAGCCTAGAGCATAAACCTCAAAATGCTAACATAATCTAGTTTAGGTTAGGAATAGCTACCTTTTAGGCTTGTATATTTTATATTATACTTTGCCACAATTGAATTATAATTTTTATAGTTAGTGAAAAAGTGGTGACACGATCTTATTGCACAAAAGAGGGCTATGTCATGTCCTACAAAGACGTTAGGCCCTACTGATGTGAGATGACAGATGTACTTGTATTATGTATTGTTTGGTCTATGCTAAAAAAAGATTTTAAAATAATTTTCAACAACAAAACCTGAGATAGACTAGTCATAAGTTTGTCAAAAATACTAGGTACAAAGTTGAAGTTTAAACTAAACCTTTATGAACTATGAACGTTAGTTAATTTATTCTAACTAGTTTATTTATAATAGCCTAAAACTAATTAAATTGGTTGGTTTCTTGACATAGTTCTTGGCTTTACTCATATTTGAGAAAGTTTTAGAATAAATATAGATAGTGACAGATTTACTATAGTATTTCTGTTGTCGATTTGAACCGACTCGTTTCCCTTTTATTCACTTCACTCCTATCAAAGAAAATGCCAACTGCTTTATTAGTATTTTTATATCGATTTGAACAACTCTTATTTAATATTGTGGTGCTTTTTTATAGATTTGTTTTATTGAAATTAACTTATTTAAATAAAGTTTAAACATGTTTGGCACATCAATAATCTATGATAAGCTATGTTCTTCAGAATTACTTTCATTCAAGTGTTTCAGAATTCTGCCACTATCAGCGCTACATTCATCAACGTACGGTGCCGCTAATATAGAAATAAGTAAAAAAAAAACCTATCTCAGAACCCTCAGTTTTTCCTTAGTGCTTATCAGGGGCGGATCCAGATCATTTTCATAGGGGGGTAATAATTATAAATAACATTGTTACTTACAATGTTAAATTTCTGTTTAAGGCCGTTTGATGGTTTCTCATTCAATTTTAATCCTATTTATGTTTTAAACCGTTGTCATCAGAGACTTTCAAGATAAAAAAGGACCAATAATATAATACTTGAAGACTTGACATTTTTAAAATAAAAGATATATAAAAAACCTTAAGGTAAAATTACATATCTAAAAAAGGTACAAAGAGATTTAATTACTTAACACATATTGAATTAATTGTTTATAAAAGATTATTAAAACTTTCGTTCCACTAAATTTACATTCAGATCGCCATATTCCGGAACTACTCCTAATTTAAAGTCTGTCCACCAGGCTTCGTCCCTCACCACTATCAGGAACGTCCAGGTCGATAGAACTTAGGTCCGATTATAATCAACAGTACATTAGAAACCTCTTTAAGAGGTGACTATAGTAAGTGTAAGCCTCTTTCTGTTTTGAGATTATTTTGCACAATGTAAGCTTAGGAGACATATGTGCATAAAAAAGAGCAAGCGTTGCTATACCCGGATTTTGGTAGGAATAACAGTATCTGTTGGTAACTAAATATATTTTAATATATCCATACATCAATTCATGTTATCGGCAGTGGTCACTTTTGATATATATTGTCAATACCGATAAAATAACACAAATAATATAACACGTTATCAGTTTTGGCCGCAAATAAATATATTTGAATTTTCTAGACTCTTCTTCCAACCAAAATCAGGTTATAGCTCTGAGGAAGTACCGATAATGTTACTTAAACTTATTAATATCAACTGTACGCAATTTTTTATCGCCATAATTTTGAATTATTTTGAATCAACAGAATATCGTAAATGGGTTCATCAGTTTCAGATTCTCGTGTAAATCAAGATTCGATGTAAACGCAGATGGCAAACAGGTTGAATAGTTTCAATCCTTGCAGTTCATGAGCTGTCAGGTGAAGTGTAGTTTTGTTCACTTCTTAAAACAGTTGTATCTCCATAGAATAAATTGCTTTTGCCATTCAGAAAACTTTATGAAATGCACCAGGATTCCTAATTTGAGTATATGTGATAGTCAACCCAATCAGTAATGCTGCAATGCTAGGAAGTTCCTTGTAGTCATTCTTTGGATAAGTCTCTCTTAACGGTAGAAATACTAAATCTCTCTGAATTTCTGACACGGTTATTACTGGAGTTTCTAGTTATTAATAATTATGATTAGGATCAGACCTATTTTCCTATGATATCTTAAAAATCAGTATATCTATATCAGTAGAGGGCCCAATACCCACGTTGAAGAGGTCTGAAAGAAGCACTTTGTGTGGTGTCAGCAAGCTAGTCACGGCAGATTTCTTCCAATTAAATTTTTCTAAAACTATACTCGTTTTATTTTTCATCCTTTGTTTATGTCGTGGTATTAACGCATGTCCCGACGACAAGAGAATCGCAGTTCAATCACCGCAACTGTTTAGTTACTGCTTCAGCTGCTGCTTGGTCAAAGCCAGAGGAAAACTTTACAACACCAAGGATTTTAGTTGTAACTTCAACTGAAGAGGAAACTAGGACAGTTATCCGTTCTACTTTATTAGTGCCACTCACATCAGTCAGCAGCATACATTCTTAGTGGACAACTTATGTATAGGCTTGGTGATCCTCTTTAATTAGGTGTATAACTTTACAGCGACATTGCTTGTGATGGTCGCTGGATGGTATTCTTGGAAATAATTGCAGGAAATGTAGAACATAAAACTTTGATTACAAACGTCAACATCATTTTTAATTTCCTGATACTGGTATTAGTTTGGTCCACCACAGTTGATACCGTTGAATATACAACATGTCTGCATTTACGTCCAACACATTTACATGTTTTGCATTGTGATGTAATAAATTCTTCTTTGTGGATTATTCTTCAGTTTTAATGTTTATATTGGCGACATCACTCTAATAGTTTGAGATAGCAGAATTAATATTATCTTTGCCACTATCTCTAGATTTTTTTATTTTTGATCTTTAATATGACTGATGATGTTGGGAGCTTACAAAAGCTGCTACGCTTTGATAAAATTGCTTTATACGTAGAGCTCAACATTTCTTTTTCTACAGGTACTATATAACCGGTTATTGTTTAGCTAATAGTCATGTTCTGTACATTTAACATGTATGTTTTTTCTCTAACTGTGTAAAAAGGCATATGGGCAGAGTAATAAACCCTATTTATATATTTATTATGATGTTAATCAAACTATCAGCTCCTTACCAACCGCTCATTAGAGTCCAGGGCCAAATTTAAAAAAAAAACTCAATATCAGCAGCGTGGGGAACTTTCAAATATTAATCTAATAAACTGAAGTTTTACGAGTAATATTATTGCATCACAAAAAACATTTAAAGGAAGAAACATAACAATTTTCGTTTTTAAAATTTATTATTATTATTATTAGCACCGCGTCTTACTACCCGTTCGGGTTATACGCACTTACGCTAATGTGTAATGGTAGGGTGATTGTGAGATGAAATGAAGGACCTACAGTTTAACGTGGAATCCGAACCACGGTGGAGACCTGGCATTCCTCACATTCACAAGATGTCTTGTCAGAGGTGAAGGAAGGGTTTGGTAATCAGATAAATCTTTGCCGGGACCTGGGATTGAACCCCGGCCGCCAGCATAGAAGTCTGACACCTTACCCCTGGACCACCAGGTCACCTTTTAAAATTTAAATAGTATTTTTGGGATCATTATCATCGCACTCATTGGATTTTATTTGATCCAGATTTTTGCTGTAAAGATGCCATGATTGAGGTATGGTTAATTAATAGCACTTAAACACTCCAACAGTATTTATGCATACGCATTATTAAATTTATTGCTGGGTTTATTATAGACTTATAAACGAGTATATAAAAGAGAAATGAAATCAATTTGCTTGGGCAGGCAACCAATTATGCAGATTAATTTTTAAGAGATTCTTAACACTTTTTCAAATTTAAACCTCAAAAGTTTTTTGGTTCTTTACGTTTAAGAATGTTTTCGATTATTCCTTTTCACAATTTAAAAAATTTGGAAACACCCAAGACAACCAGAATTTTGAGCTACTGAACCTTTGCTCCATACAAACTTTGTTGTCACTTTTACTTTTTACTATTTCTTATAACTTTTCTTGAAGATAATTCTTCCTAGGTAGAGAAACCAGTGAAAATAAACCAACTCTATTGGCTTCTGGGTAAGAAAATAGCAATATACCCATCCTAATGCTTTGTCTAGGTGATCTAACTAGTAATTTATTTGAAAATAACCTAGAAATATATTTTTATTTTGTAAAACTAATGTTTTATTGGCATAATGAGAGCTTTAATTTGACATACAACTTATAATAGTAAATCTAAAATGAGAATACTGTTAAATAAAATAGGTGTAATAGTGGACATTTATGTTTGTCATGCCAAGGAAGCCACGATGTCACACTGTTCAGTGGTGAGCTTACAATAGGAAATAGAGGGAATCTTAGAAGTTATGAAACAGACCATAGCAACTGAGCGAGCATCTCCTACATGCTCTCTTCATTACAAGCCATTTGGTTTTTCATACAATTAGCCTTACGCACAGTTTTACTTACGGGTATCTCACACAAAGTGGAGGGCAGTGCATCACGTGAACAAATTAAAACACGTTGCGTTACGTTTGATTACATCCCTTAAGTTGAGCATAAGTTTGGACACGTCACCGTAAGTTTTGAAATATACCACGTGTTGGTTGGTTTTCCTTTATAATTGTTAAGGATTTAACATTCATGTTGAAATACTTAAGTGTCCTTGATAAATATTTCGTAGTTCTAAGATCACAATTATTTTTGTTGGGGCCAATCACAAAATTATCATGGTTGCATAAAGCGTTTTACCCTATTGTTTTTGGAGCTCAAGAGTTTAAGTAAGAAAACTTTTTCAAACATTTCAAACTAAGTTATTTTACTACTTAGATTGCCGGTAACGAAGAGATCTGGGCTAGAATACCATTTGAGTGTGCCGAAGAGATCCCCGCCTCCCTCCCCCTAAATGTATGCTTCCACTCCATACAAGATTGGGTATATTTCTTATTAAATTAATCTCTAATCCTGTGATTTAAATATGTGGCTAGGCCAGACGGGTAGTAAGAGACGGAGCACACGATATTGAGGCTAAAGCGATGTGAGCACATCACCGAATGCGAGGAGCAATGTGGTCACGTGTCAACGTGTCGCAACTCACCGCACTGTCGTTTATATTACAGACTTTTTAGTTGATATAACAAAGAATTGTTTTTACACATTGTTGATTTAACGTACAATTAATTATACGCTTTGTTGGTATGCGCAACATTCGTTAAAGGGTGTCGGTACGCCTCAAATAATTGTCACACGACAGATTCACTTTAAGTCGACAATTTATAATATCTTTGTGCTTATTTACCTTCCTCCACACTTTTTTTAAACTGTAGCATTCTTGTGCTTGACGTATTATTATTATTATTATTATCACCGCATCTTAGTACCCGTTCGGGCTACACGCATTGACGTAATACTTAGACTCATTGGGCTAAGGACTGTCTTGGAAAGGGGTACATGTTGCCGGTTCTTGTGAATCTTATCTTTGCCGAAACCTGCATCGCCTAGTTTAACTGACAGCTATCTGCAGGGCCTGGGTAGAAGCTAATAAACAATCTTTGCTCCGACTCTTGTCCCAATTATGTTGGCTTATAATGATACTTTTTATTTTTTTAGCTGCTTATGAGACTGATAACACAATACATATTAATGAAATTCTGGTAGGAAGAACCTTTAAAAAATTTGTTTTGCCGTTACTATCGAAAATATTTTACTGCATTAGTCTATTAGTATTATTTTATATGTGTAGATATAATCTGAGTCCAAAGAACTAGTTTATTTATACTCAGTATAGAGTTAGTTCTTCGGAACTCACAGTAATAAAAGTAGGCCCATTGATGTGGTGCAAGTAAGATTACATTTCCATGTACTCCACATAAATCTGCATCCTAAACAATAATTGTGTATTTCATGCTTGATTAATGTGAACAAAAGAACTATGGAATTATAGTTTATTCATTTAAACTTTGGAATAATTTTTCATTTATCATTATGTCCATAAGCGTAGTTATATAGGCTACTTATTTCTCTGTAGTCAGGGATATCTTCAAAGTAAATATGTTGATAGTAATATATCCAAGTTCTTTCAAGCTATCTTGTCAAATCATCAAGCGTATTTTATTCAGGCTACTAATACATCATACTGAATAAGTGTATTTAATGAATGTTGATGTGTAAATCTTTCTCATTGTAATTGTTTTGAAGCGTTATATCAATGCTGCCAGTAGACTAATGTATAATCAAATTTTATACAGCATTTATATAACTTGGAACGACAAGAAATTGAAGAAATATCACAATTTTCTATATATTTTATTTACGCGTACCTATAGTAAACATAGAGAGTCCAGTAGCCCCATGGCTTCTTTGGTGCTGACTGACAGCTGACGGCTGACAGCTAAAAGCTTTGAAAAGCTACCAGACCCGATTATGTTTTCCTACGCTGAGCCATATGATCTGCAAAAACATGTGTTTAGTAGCTGTCACTTCTAACGGTCAAAACTTTAGGTATATACCTAAATGTTGATTGTCAGAAGTCAGCTGTGAGCTGTCACTCAGCACCAAAGAAGCCATTCCTTCTATAGCGTATAACCCGAACAGGTAGTAAGTCCAGGTGCTAAGAAAAATCCTTCCATTCCGCTATGTACCATTCTACATGAACGCACCTTTATGGTTTTTTCTACTCATACTAACCTAACCTGGACATAATGTTATTTCGACTCCTACCCCCCCCCCCTTTTTTTGGAAAAATAACGTTCCGGCACTTATGATTACGCTACTATTTTTTATATTAAATATAGTTAGCCGTGTCGATTCATTTTATGACAACGGGTGGGCTGTAAGTGGGAGGAGCGTTTTAAGAATATTGTTTTCTTATTTGGCAAAGATGTTGCCCCCCCCCTCCTTCCAAATAAATTATGAAATTATATTAAAGCCTGTTCACGGTAGGAGTTGTTTTCTGAAAGGCCTTTTTCCCTACTAGAATGCTATTATATAGTAGGATATTGGTAGGAAAAAGGACCTTTCAGAGAGCAATTCCTACCGTGAATGGAGTAATAAGTCTTATTATTGTTATTATAGCACTTGCATTTCTTCAACCCAGATATATCACAATTAAAATAGGGACCTTTCAAAATAAAACATAAATGTTCTAAGACAGATAGTATTATTGAAAATATTGGGATTTGACATCTCTCCATAGTGAAGAAAATACGGAATTATAGTTTACTTTGTATCTCAAATAAAATAGGATATTATTACTATACCTATAATAAGAATTTGCATTGAAGGGCAAAACTTCCTACCTCTAGCGCTTTTTCTTTTCTTCTTCACTTTCATTTTACATTTTTTGCCTGCCTTCCTTAGGGCAAAACTTGGACCCTCAGCACCCTACCTCCAGATTCAACGGATCTGAGTAGAAGTCAAAATAAAATAGTATTTTTTTTGTAAATAATTGAATTTTAAGTAAAACAATTCCAAACGATGGTTATGACGCCATATTTAGAGTAGATAGCCTATGTCCCTGACGGCACAGAATAATATTTTATGAGATATGAGGAAAAACTAAAGAATTGCCTTTTGATTTGATCCCCGGGATCTCAATCCTTTATCATGGTATGAAGATTGGTGTAAGAGTTGTTCAGAGTTCCCTTCATTTGCCTCAAATTATTATTGCTATTACTACATCAGGTTGTGTTAAGAGTCTACTTTATAGCAATGTATGCAGGTTTTGGATTTATCAAAGTATCAGTAACAATTTGATTATTTGAAATATTATTTTTGCACCGTGTCTTACTACCCGTTCGGACAATACGCCTCTATAGGCCTATTATTATTTTGTGTGTTAGAGATTAGGAAGGTTGAATGTAGAGGAAGTGTGCCTGCATTTGCGTGAAGAGAGAATGGGAAACAATTTAGGTAAAAAAAAACCTACATCGGCAGCCTAGTCTATTGCGAGCCTTAGACCTTGCAGCCACCGAAGCAGTTTATTTGAAACTCTAATAAATAAACAAATTTCATTGTAATATACATTAACACTAAACATATTTTAAACTGTAACCTATGTTTATGTTTGTCTGGTGTTTGTCTTACACAAATATATCTGAGTCCAATTATAGGCTTATATTTTTAAACTGAGAAATGGCGACTTGCGTAATTGATTGGAAATATAATTTAAGTTTATTTGTGTATGTCACCATCATTTGTTTTGACGAACATTTCCCCTCCCCCTTGCCCTCACTTCCTTCCTACACACCGCTCTCTCTTTTTAATATAGTGTTCTTTGATTGATTCGCAGTATGCATTAATAGGATGTCACAGACTGGCGCGAAATAATCGCTGCCAATGCGAATATTTCGCTTGGATTAATTCGCCTATATACATCAAACTTGCGTGGCGGCAGTGTAGCGTTGTGACTGCTATCGTGTGTGTTTTTTTCGCCGTGGATTTAATTTCACTGTCGAACGTGTTTTAATCATGGCTGCGTTTATTTCACGTGCTAGAAATGCAGACAGAAAATTTAATATAAATTTTTGGAAAATATCCTATATTTTATGATTTATCACACGAAGATTACACAACCACCAACATCAACACATATAATATTATAATCTTTGTCAACAATAGCCATGAACCCTAGGGAAAATTTATTTAAATAACACCAGTAGTTTGACCCAGTTTTGTCTGAATACTTAATGCTAGCATGATTGCCATCCACACTGCCAATACAGTTGGGTATTAGCCATAAATTAGTAAACCCTTCAACAGATTGTTTCTAAATTTCCATTGTGACGAGGTAGATTTATATTTTATACATATATATATATATTTATATTTTATACATATATATATATATATATATATATATATATTTATATTTTATACATATATATATTGTATTGTATATGACTTCACAAACATTTATTACAATTCCGTTCACTTTTAAAACCCAACTAAAAAAATATAGACAATTGTGTACCGGTGGCAAGAAATCATTTTGTAAAAGAAACTATAAATGTTTTCATTATATTACAATAAACACATTTCTCTATCATTTAGTACAATTTAACGTCAATTAAAAGTTAAATGTTTGTAAGCGGCTTTGTTTAAATGATTCTTAGATGAATTTCTTGGTTTAATGTTATTTTTAATCTGCAGACAAAGCATAAGCCTAGTAAATATGTTTGAGAATAATTATCATTTTATATTTCAACATTCTTATTGTACTAAACTAAAATAAAGTGGTACAATTTTATTTTAATTAAAAAAAATGTTGTGGTGCTATATGCTGCGACCTATCGGTGTAAGGTTGAACAAGATGGACCTCTCGTCAAAACTCTAGGCAGTGATGCCAAGTGTTGCACTGTGATTCACAGATCCTTGCAGGAAAAATATCAATTCGACTACGTTCGTTTAAGAAATCAGTTGTGTGAATACGATGTGTTTTGCAATGGAAGCCGTTTTTGTAAAAAGTAGATCGAAGAAAATAAAATAAAAACACAACTTTATCTCTCAACTAGAGGAAAGAAAAATAAATGTTCTCCTCTTATGAATTAGATTAAAGAAAAAGGTGTTATGAATTTATCATCGTTTCTGCATGGAAATTACAATTTTAATATTGTAATTTAGAATTCATCCATTAATTTTAAATCATGTGCGTAGAATACCTAATTAATATAATTACGGGGCCCGCTTTGGTGGTCACATGATTTAAGGCACTACTCTCGCAATAAACTGAACTGCCGAGGACGGGGATCGGGGTTTGATCCCAGTTCCACTCACCCTCCACGCAAATCTGAGTGTATGTCATCAAAAAGCAAACTTACTCTTCTCTAACACATTAGTTTAATTAGTACATCGGCGTAAAACCCACACGGGCCCGGTTCACTTAGGTGTACCAATCAAACACTTTGTCCCTACCTTTGGTAATCTGATCGGTAAACAAAGTCCATAATTTGGTATTGATGATACAGGGTTATCTAAATCATTATGGACTATTGGCAATTTTAACAATAAATAGGTGACCTGGTGGTCTAGGGGGTAAGGTGTCAGACTTCTATGCTGGCGGCCGGGGTTCAAGCCTCGCTCCCGGCAAAGATTTATATGATTACTAAACACTTCCTTCACCTCTGACAAGACATCTTGTGAATGTGAGGAATGCCAGGCCTCCACCGTGGTTCGGATTCCACGTTAAACTGTAGATCCTCTATTTCATCTCACAATCACCCTACCATTACAGATTAGCGTAAGTGCGTATAACCCGAACGGGTAGTAAGACGCGGTGCTAATAATAATAATAACAATAAATACACTTATCGCAATATATAAATGTCTTGAAACTATTTTGCTATCAATTCTAACTCTGGATAATGAAAGGGGAATGGGGGCACTAGTGAACATGAATTGACCACAACTTTTTTTAAATTAACACAGGTCCATATTTCATTTTGACAATTATTATTTAACAAAATAAATTCATAAAAAATATCATTTTTATCTACTCGCACCCCTTGGGTGCCATAGCATGCCAAGTCAAAGAAATGGAAATGATGTAATCTTTAGAGAGGAAGGGGAGGGGGAACACAAATGCTAAGATGAGGATGTTACTCAACACATATAAGAGTGTGCATTGTAAAGATTATTTCCATGTCTTTTTTTTGTTCTTGTGCTATTAGAAATACTTCTCATCTTATTACCATCAATGTTATCCGTAAATTTACAATAATGAAGTAGGGTGGATATTAAATACGGTAATTTAGAGAAAGTGTTCCTACATTTGCGTGGAGGGAATGAGCAATCACGAGAAAAAATCAACTGAAATTTGTAGCACAGGTCCCTGATAAATAAAAATTAAAAACATAATTTTAAGTGTGTTCATTGCAGAAGTTTTGATGAAGTACTTTGAATGTATAAAGCTGTAGAATGCATGTATTATTATATACTGTGTGTAGCAAAAATTATAAAATAGCTAGTGATGTATAGATATTATGAACACCCGTGACCCAAAAGTCGTTGATAAGGGACACATAGATTATAAAATTATCATGCTTCAATGTAAAACTTGTGTGTAAACCTATTATATTTGGTCAAAATTGATAGATATTTTCCATACAATTGGGTGAAAAACCTTTTATTGCAGTATATTTCTACATGTTTTATTGTAATTTTAAATACTTATTTTTAGAGTAAGTGTTTATAATTTTTGTGGTGGAGGCAATAAAGGTTACCCATGTAATATTTATTCCATACAAATCCATTTTTAAAAATTAAATGTTTCTTTTTGCAGAAAATTGTTTTATACGACTATCTTCAAATTTGAATATATATATACACACATATATACATAATATGTATTTTATAATATTATATTTTTATTTAAATCATATATATAAATGTAATATTATGTAGTCTGGTCGAAATATTTTCTTTCAGTAGGAAAATGTCAAGATTCAAATTTTTGTCAAATAAACAGAACATTTTTGAATAGATTTTGTTTTTAACAACTACGCTAATGGCTTTAGGGATCAAGAAGGTAATATTCATAGGAAGTGTAACCGCATTTGTGGGGAGGTAGCGGGGAAAACCAACCTCAGTACAGCCGACCGAGATTCGAACCTGGATCTCCCCGTCATATGAAGTATAGTCTACTGCAAGAGTAGTGCGTTAGACCACGGGGTCACCAACGCGGGTGTTAAACATATTAAAATATGTTTAAACGGATATAGCTATATTTTATAATCGAATATAATTACTAAAAATAGGTTAAAAGATTTTGAAATTCTTTATAGTTAAAAGTTCAGTGGCTTAACTATAGGGTGGTGCAAAATGCCGCAGGCCCCTGCCCAAAATAGGGCCCACCACGCAGGTCTACCCACCCAAAATGAATTTAGTAAGAGATGATAGCGTTGTTCTTTTAAGTCTATTTTTGTTTCGTAAAGATCTTATTATTCAATCAAAAATTACTCAATAGTCACTTTATTGCGCATAATTTATGCTGTACAAAAAATGTATGTACATATTTTTCTGTAAAATCAATAGAAACAGCTGAAAGGTCATTTTCAAAACTTTACTAAAAATGATTTAAGAATCATTTGAATCAAGAAAGGCTGCAGGGATTATCTATGTTTTCTGTTGAGCTACTGCCATAACTTGTCCTTGGAGGAAATTGTAGACAATTTCACAGATATCAATGTTTGTTTAGCCTCTATAAGTGTTAATATTGATTATAGATTTGTTTATAATATTTATTAATATTGTTTTATTTAATTCAGATTAAGTTTTTATAAATTATATTGAGACTTTTCAGCAACAATTTTATCAAATGTTATGGCTGTATAGTAATGCACTTAAGGTGGTTTTTCCTCAAAGGGTTTACACTCTTATCTCTCCAAGCAAATGTGGGTGCACTTCCTCTAAATTCAATCTTCCTACTCTATATTATTACGTATTATAAAAGAATTCCAATAATAAATGTCAAAATGTTTTTATAATCTAGAATTGTACATAAAATTTGGGGAGGGTGGGGCCTTTTTTTCTTGGGGTTGACCCACCATGGGTCCATTACTGCATAGTTACTCCTTTGTACATGTTACAAGCTAATATTGGTAAAGATAGTTTTACAATAGGAATTGTTAGTGCATCTCTAAGATTATATTAATAAATAATGATAAAATTAATAATAAGTATCTGGCTTATATAAATACAAGAATGAAAAATAAAAAACACAATTTCTTATTTATAATATATACGTATATCTCTTCCCCCCTTCCCCCTTACTTTTAAGGGCTCTAACAATTTTCAAGGGGGGTCCATACCTCTGACCCCCAATTTTATATGTTCATTAAATAAAGGTTTAAAAAATCAAAATACTTTTATGTCAATTAATAAGATATTTCTATTATTATTATTATTATTACTGTTATTATCATTTGGACAATTATATTTTCCATCAAAAGTGATTACATGACTGACGTATAAAACTTTTAAGGAAAATTAAGTAGCCATTGTGACTCTCGGACACTGTCCTCACCCCTCATAGCTTGGGTTAAGTCAGACGCTGAGGAAATGATCTACATTATAAGGTGTGTCTGTCGATAGTTTTATACCCAGTGTTACTCATTGAGAGTGGACTGGGAAGGGGGGAGGGTTGATAGGGCGGGGTATTACTACCAATTTCTTCTCCACCCCTCCCCCCATCGAAATGTGCCTTCCTCCAGTTTGTTTAACTCTCCTCTGATATACTCGAGTTTGAAGCTGAAAGATGGTTTGCATCAAACTTCAAATAAGTTCGATAACAATCTACTATTATTTCTAAATGCTTAAGGAACACCCCAAATAGCTCTTAGTGGCATTCCATTTTCAAATATTTTCCACTGGCTTGGAGTCAATCCCCTAAAAACTTTTCAAAATTATTATTTTTACAAACTACCTCGCCCGAAACTAATAAAGTTTCATCAACACTTCTGGTAGTCCTCACAATAGTTTTTTTTCATTGTGACTTACTTCCCGTTTGAGTTATACACATGCATTAATTTACCCTAATGAACTAGTAATGAGGAAGGTGACATTTTATATTGAATGTACCTACATTTGCGTAGATTGAGAGGGGGGAACCATTTTATGGAAAAATACCCTTGTTACACCCGACTGGGATTTGAACTGAAATCCAGTCTATTAGTGTGTGTTACCCGCCGTGTTTAACTGACACGCTGAAGATGGGGAGATCACGGTTCGATTCCGCTCAAGTGGTTTGCCTTAGATAGTTTTTCGCTCTCACTCCACGAAAATGCGGATGCACCTCCTCTTAATTTAACCTTCCCTATGCCTAACACATTAGAGTAATTATTACATAAGCGTTAAGCTTGAACGGATAGTAAGACGCGGTGCTAAAAATAAATAAATATAAATTGCGTGTTTGGAACCGTTTTAAGAATGAAAAAAACACCCTCGGTACACTCTATTGTGAATTGAACCCCGATCTAGTCACCAGCAATCCAGTCTAATACGAGAAAGTCGAATGAAAAATGTTTTCTTCACTAGGTAAGAAATATAAAGAAACCCATACTACTGATTATTTGAGCTCAACCTAAAAATAAAGCAGCAGATTTCTGCAAAGTATTGAATGGTCTTTGATAAAAGCCGCACTCTAGCCTCTCCCTTCCAAGACACTTGACCCATGTAAATAAGAGATTAGCTCGCTCCCCCTTCACTCTTTCATTACAAACTTGACAGATTTGACAACTCCATAACTCTAGCTCGGTGCCGGTTAAACAGTCCAAATAGTTCAATATATGGACGTTTCTTAGGAGTGCGCTGATGGCGCTTCTCAAGTTTTACAAGGTAGTCCTTCCACTTAACAACTCTAATCTAGTCAATTTGCTAATTTACACTTTTCATTACTCATCAGCTAATCCTTTAATCTGCTACTACTTAAATAGTACTTTGCACATATTTATATTTTTTCCTTGTTTTATGCTAATTAATTTCAGAACTTTACTACTTAAAAATCTCAATGATGATTTTTTTTTAGAAATGTTACTGTACCTGTTTTATTTGACTTTTCTTGATATATTAGTTTATCTTTGAATACATTGGGCCAGTTTCATAGTCAAATTTAGTACGCCTCAAGTGCGGCGCTACACTAAGTGCATGACAACACCTACCTAAACCAGAATGGAATGGGCCAGTTTCCTATGAGAGAACGGCCCATTCCATTCTGGTTTAGGTAGGTGTCCTCTTGTATTTAGGGTAGCGCCGCACTTGAGGCGTACTAAATTTGACTATGAAACTGGCCCATCTCCATGTTATGTTTCTTAATTTATATTGTTTAGTTGACCAAATAAGTTGTAACAACTAATCTAATTAGCTGTTTCATCAAAGTACGATCATTATATTATAAATTCATATTTCTCCTTACTACAATTAAAATGAATATAAGTATAACTAGCTATAAGTTATGAATGGCATTTATTCATCACATTCAACCATTACCAGCATCAGATGTTACATTAACTAACTAATAAAAACCGGAAAAAGCACAAAATAGGCAGGAAGCATCATTCTGAACCATTGTATTCTATAGGAGAAATGATTAAATACATTGAAAATTTAAAAGATACTGAATATAATGCAGCTGATTGCTATATATATAAAAGTCTTGACTGACTGACTCATCAACGCCCAGCCCAAACCCTTGGACCTAGAAAACTGAAATCTTGCACAGAGGTTCCCTTTATTATGTAGACAAGGAATAAGGCCGGATTTTTTGAAACTCCCACGGGATAGGGAGTAAAGAGGATTTATAATTAATGTTTAGTTTCAAAGATATGAGCGAAACCGTGGGCAAATGTTAGTTTATTATAAACATTGAACACAATGGACAGTGTACTTACTCTGACTCATAAGTACACTGTCCATAAAGGCTGTGACTAAAGTGACCTTTCGGTGTGAATAAACGAGCATTTCTTTGTCACAGAAAGCGCGAAATTCTCGTCAACCCTACCACTACGATTATTTCGCGTTAGTCTGTGACAGGGAGTCGAACCCAAATTTGTATCGGTTCTGTTCTGATTCCTGTTCTTTAAACAAACATTTTAAAGGTTCCGGTTCTGGTTCCGTTTAGAGCACAATAAAGGTTCCAGTTCTTTTCGGTTCCTGATAGTGTTCCGGTTCTTTAATTATTTTTTTATTTTTTTAGCACAGTGTCTATCACTTTGGGCTACGTCAATGTACTAAATTCGATAATGGTTTTTTAATTAATGAGTAAGGTTATATCCTTATATTAAGAGGAAGTGTATCCACATTTGCATAGAAGGAGAGCGAAGAACCACTTTGGAAAGAACACACTGGATCAAAAGTATTGATAGGTTAAAAAAATATAACGTACCTTAATAGCAATAGTGCATCCTTCACATTTGCATCTTGATCTGCACTGTCAATCTCATCGTCAAAAAACTTCCAAACTGAGTTTTCTTTAACGCACCCCATCAATAATATTATTTAAACCACTTTCTAACAAACAAAAATAATCACCTACGCACTGTACACAAGGAACACATTCATTGAGCTACTTCCTAATTTAAACTTGTGAGAAACTATGGCGTAGCTTACAATATAGTACAATTGTCCAATCTCCCAAAGTATCTGAAGTATAGGTATCAGTAGCGTATTCGCGGGGGGGAGCGGGGCCTTGAGAGGGCTTAAGGCCCCCCAATCATAGTTTGGGGATGCCCTGAGATCTATGCAGATCCAAAGAGAAACTGGAAGGGGAAGGGGTATGATCAGTTGAACATTGTAAGCAAAGAAAATATCAAGCACTACACATCCTTGTGTTGATCCTCCCTAGTTGTCCTAATTGATGTTCTTGCAGTCTAGGAAGTAGCCTAGGTCCTGAAGATTGCGGCAGCTTCCAAATCTCCCAGTTTCACACATAGTTTCATCGAGGAGTTGCACATTGGATAGACATTTACCTGTTATAAATAATCGGTGATTTTTGTGACAGTTTCAGACACTTTCATTTAGGCATATTTATTTATTATTTTGTTGGATTATCACGCTTATAATAGTAAAATTATAATAATCACGTTAACAAATAGCACTTAAAATCCTTCCAAAAATGCTTCTAAGTTCATATAATGAATGGTAAAACACCCAAACCTCCCTTGAGACCCCCTACTTTGTAATCCTGCGTACGCTACTGGTAGTTATTATAATATTAGGCCTGGTAAAAAAATTACACTCCTCGGCCTCCGGAATCTTCTGGTCGGCCTTGACTGCACTATTATTACTTTGACATAATTCTACTCGTTCCAAAATAATTCCGTTACTAACAACATATGAAAAAAAGTTAGGCCGGAAAAAAATGCAACTACGAGAACAAAACTGATAACCAGGGCTCGTCTTTAATTTAAACTTGGCTATTTTTACACTTTGGTATGAAAAGAAGGTGACATCGTCGCTTCGTCATTATCTGGTGTCTTACAACATAATTACGTTCAAATATTCGCATAGTTTACTAACAATCTTCCCCAAGCCTCATCCTTGGCTGAATAACCTTTTAAAAAATATTAAAATCTACTCTAGACTAGCCAAAACTGATGAAAGTTAAGGATATCTAGCTTCCAGTTTCGAACACTACACCATCTGTAAAAATCAGGAGCTGTATAACACATAATTTGCCTTATAAATACATAAATTTAACCATTTTAGCCATCAGAAAAATTTCCTTAAGTGGCAGCTCAATTATAGGTGTCTCCTTCGGTTTTTTGCTGTTGGGTCAAGATGAATGAGTTATCTCTGTTCACAAGATGAGCCGTATTGCCTTCTGATCAGACCACGAAAAGGGATATGAAAATTTGGAGTGGTAAGTGGCTACCAGTGAGCAGTGGTGGCACCGTGTTGAGACATATGAACGTATAGGAGAGAAAAGTTGCATAACTTCTTTCAATGCATTATATTTAAAAAGGTTTTGTAGAAAAATTCTATAAAATCTAAAATATCAACATTATAATCATGCAAAAAATATCAAAGGCTTACTTTAAAACAAAGTAAATCGTTTTTAAGCAAGTGAAATCGTTATTTAAGATACAATATTTATTAGACAACATGCGTGATGGTATAGAACACCCTTAAGGAGAGAGTGAATTAAACACAATTGGTCAACGCACTAGTACAGCGCACAGTTGGACTGACGATCAGTTTGTAACGATTGTAACGATTCTCCTGATTAGTGTTGCTCGACATTGGTTGTGGGAGTGGAGTTAGACCTGTGACGTAATACCATGTTAGACGGGGCGTGGTGAGATGGGTTGGGAGGAGTTCCTCGAGGTCACGCGCACGGGTCACATAACAACACACTCCTCTCTCAGCCTGTGAAAGCTCTGACCCGCCACAGCACATCTTCTTCTGCACAGTCCGACACCATTTTCTGAATTGGACGGGGACAGTCGTTGACCAACAACAACTGGAAGCAGCTAAACCAGTCATCATTGGCGTTGCTGGTCCTCTTTAGGGGGGTTGGAAAACCCCTTCCTCCCCCACCAACCACAATATAAGTATTCTCAAAGGAGTATTATGTTAGGTGTGTATTAAAATGTTTAAAATACATCAAAACTTTTTGTTTTAAATATTAGTTAAATCGTGTTTTGGATTAGTAAAAAATCAGGTTAAATGTTGAACATCAAAGTCGTTTGATTTTTCAATCTTTATCTCAGCAATCAGACGACGTTAATAAACAAAAGTTAGCCGCGCTTCCTGGTGAAAAGAACACGTGGTAATAAAATTACCAAAGCTACTCAAACTACTTTAATATAATGTAAACATATAGTTGTATGATCTTCAGCTTTCACTTTTGATAGATAGTAGAATATACAATAAAATTATAATATGCATTCAAACATATATTTAGAAACTACATCTGGATACAGGAATAGAACTCGGGAACTTTGGGTTAGCTTGACCAGTTAAGCTCTTGCCCTTATCGTTTATTATTTAAAGGGGTAGTTTTTGATTTTGATTGTGTGAAATCGTCAGCTACTCGATTGATTTTCGTACCCAGGTGTCATTTATAAATTGTAGGTATTTGAATAAATATGTGAAAGGCAGTTAGTTGCCTTTAGTATATTCGCTGTAAGTGGTGGCTCGTGATGTAAAAACTAGGATGATCGTTCACAAAAGCATAATGGTTATGAAGCATATATATATATGCTTATATATATATATATATATATATNATATATATATATATATATATATATATATATATATATATATATATATATATATATATATAGGTCCATATTAAATTTAATTAAATCAACATAGCATATGCATACGAAGGTATACAGTTCACACTAAAGTAACTGTTTATATCTGTCCACCACAGCCAGACAGAGAAAATCCATTCTCCTATATTAAACACTCGCAAAGTTGTCTATGACTTAATGAGTAAATATTTTAATTTAATTTACAAGCTTTTTTTTTTTCAAAAGAAATTATAACCTGTGAAGTGAGCCTTTCTGTCTCTACTCATTGTACTCGAGAAAGCTATGCATACTCTGTTTAAGCTTAAATATAGCAAGCATACCTTGCACTTTTATACTTTGTCATAGCTTTTAAGATAGGGTCATAGTGTAATTCATCTAGGAAAGTCTGCTACCTACCAGGGTAAATTGAATTTGCATAAATTTACCGACCTATATTGAAAATTCAATAATGGCATACTTATGGAAATTTGAATTTTCGTGCTTTTTAATTTTCCTCTCTTATATGCGAATAGTTTAACTAGCCATGTTTTGTTCACGTATTAATTAATTACACTTCAGCAAGCAAGGAATTTCCTTTTCACAAACGTTTTCAATTATTAAATATTATTTGATTGATCAGGTTCTAGCCTTTTAATTGTTATATTATATCCTAAGGAATTAATTCATAACCATTTAGACTATATTGCAACGCAGTCATCTTTAAAGAAACATTACGAACAAACAAAATTACTATGTATTGTATATTTACAATAATATTAGAATAAATGACATAGTATTTGAATAAAGTAGGTTTATATATATTAACTTCCCTCGCTATTACCAAATTTTAAATTGACCCATATGCATATCAAGGAGGGTGCTTGTGGGTGCGGCTACACCCCCATTGGCACGGAGAAAGAAAATAACTAAACATATAGCAGAAGGTAAATTTTGAACAGGAAAATACCTGTGTTGATAGCACTGAGAAGCCTCGTCACGTGAGTATGTAGTAAATCTATGCTTCACGAGGAGCAATGTTTGACTCTGGAGTGCCAGATTCAAGGCTGGAATGGTGAATCGGGGTTATTTAATGGGAAATGACTTAGAAAGGTTTCAAAAATTAAATGTAAAAGGCATCTTTAATTAAATCAAAAGCATAATTGAAAATATGGGCGTTAAAATGTAGTAGCCATGTACTTTGATGGCGCTTTCACCATGGTGGGTGACTGCACAGGCTTACAGGCAAGGTGTAAGGCGATGAATGGTTACATTATCTAAGTACATTTCTACGCTCATTGTTTGAATATTACCCTAGTCAGCACTTGTATATCAAACTAAATAACCCGTTGATTTTCGATTTTTTTTTTGCATCATTCATCTTATTTATAGTTTTATTGAAAGCAGCCCAAACCGACACAGTGTGTTTGAGGAGCAGGATAAAGCAACTGATTCAAAACTGAAAACGTTAGTCATCATTTGACACATGCTGGGCGTGCCGCGCTGAGGCTGTTCGTGCTATTTGTGTACTTTAAATGGTAGTTATTGAAGAAATAAAAAGAAACTGTTGAAGATACATTTGACGCTAAAGTAAGCAGCATAGACAATGTCATATTGCTGCAAATTCAATCAGTTTAGAAATAATGGAGCCAATCATTAGGGTGCTGCTTAAAACAAGTAAAACTCTTCAGTGATAATGGATCTGTGTGAGGCCCTGGACGATGTACAAAGTCTGTCTGAAGCTTTAGTTTAAATGAAACGCGATGAACAAATATTTGAGAAAATGTATTATAGAGCTGAAGGATTCTGCAAAAGAAAGGTCATTTCGATATTGGAAAAAGGGAAAAGACATTTATCTTTATTTTTGGATGAAAATCCTGACACATCAGCAACTGCCAATTCCAAGAAAGATAAAATTAAGCTCTTTACCTACTACCATATTTTAGATTTTCTTACGAGGCCTTACCTTAAGGTTTTCGCATGAAACAAAGTAGGTAATCAGCAGTGTAGAGAAAATCATGGAATTCAAAAACTTAATGTATGCACAGCAGATGGAATCCAGCTCTTGAGTAAAATCTTCAATTTAAATCTTAGGAACTGGAAGTTTAAGTAAGGCTTCTAAGCACTAATAGGGCACAAACCTTCCTACCTACAAATGTGCATGACTGGCTGATGTGGTTGGAAGAGTTTGACAGAAGGAAAACTCATGAAAACTTTGCTCGTCTCCTCCAGAAATTTTCAGTCATCCCTATTACAAGCTACTCGCTTGAGAGGCATTTGTCAAAAATGGTCATTGTAAAATAAAAGCTGCGTTCAACACTTAAACAAGAAAAACTTAATTATCTTGTCCCATTTATTGAGCAGGACTTGGATATAAAAAAATAAAAGTGTTATTGATGATCTTAAAAAGATGGTACCTTTTACTAGGAGAATGGCACTGTAAAGGTTAGATTATTTTACTTCTCGTCTACAATTTATAGAATTGGTTGGGTAGTATTAAAATTACTTCATAATCTCATCAATAACACCTTGAATTTTGATTTCCTTACCATCAAAATTTATAATTTTTGTGAATTCTTTATAATATGAAGCTATGTTGTCTTGAGGAAAATAACAATACATTGAAATCAGAACAATGTATCTTAACTTTTCTGTCATATACTATTAGCCCTTGGTCAAATAAACCCATTTTTCAGAAGGAAAACAAGCTAACAGACCATTATTGGAAAATTAAACCATAGACAAGGTAAGTAGATTAGATTAATTCGGGAGGTGGGTGTTAAGTTATAGCATGGATTCTGAAGCTAGGTTGTTATCCCTCGCTACGGTTTCGGGGGTAATTTGTTGATGTCGCAGTGACGTTGTGTTCAGACACGTGTGGATTGGGGTAGAAAAATGGCCGGCAAGAGTGTTCCGGTAACGTGAGTCGTGGTAGAACATGAGTAAGTCCCAAAAACGTGAGTTACGGTGGAATATGAGGAAGTCCCGAGATGGGTTGTTAGGGTGATGGTCCCAGCAGCGTAAGTTACGGTGGAACATAAGGAAGTCCCGTGGTGGGGTTGTAGGGTGGCGGTCCCAACAGCGTGAGTTACGGTGGAAGGTAGGGTGATTTTTCCCGGCAACGTGAGTCGTGATTGAACAGAATGATGTCCCGGAAACGTGAGTTGCGGTGGAACATAAGGAAGTCCCGTAAACTTGAGTCGCGGTGGGAGGTAGAGTGATGGTAGTAATCGAGAGGGTTGAAAAAATATTGCTCCTTCGTAACATAAGACAATTTAATAGCTCTTTTAAACAGGTGGCACACCCGGGTTGGGTGGCCTATGAGATAACATCACATCAAATCACATCGGCATGCTCTGATGAACCCTCAAGGGGAGAACGAGAGCAAGTTCCAACACGTACCGACCAATTGGTCAAACCATGTGGTTTCGGAATCTAGCAGACGGGTTGTCGTGTTTCGTGAAGTTTCTGAAACAAATAAAGACGTATTATTAATATTGGTAGGGGAAAACTAAAAGTATGTTGGGACCACCAAATGAGGGTTTTTAGAGCTACGTGCGGAGACACTACTCTATGGGGGGCTTGGTGAGAGCCTCCCAAACCACAGTTTATCACATCTTGCTTATCCGAGTAGGGCTTTAGGACGTCGATTGCACGCTTCAGGGTTGATGACGAAATTCTCAAGACCCTGGATAAGAAGATTGGTGGCACCGGGAAGTATGTCGTAGAAAGACTGCGCCAGCTTCTGGAAGTGATCCTTGATGGTAGGTAGGCATATCGAGGTCGCAATCCAGAGTCTCATTCCGGACATACCATGGTGCGTTCAAAATGACCCTCAGACACACATTCTGGAACGCTTGCATCCTCCTCATACACGTGTCCACCAGGTGGCCCCAAACGTGACACTTATAGTCGAGGATTGGTCTGAACAACTGCTTGTACAGTGTCAGACCATTCATTGTATACAGGGTGATACGCCTGTTAAGCAGGGGGCCTAGGATTCCCAGTCTTTGCCTCCCATTGATAAGTCTCTCGTTACAGTGTAGTCGCCAGGTCAGTTTGGTATCCAACGTAAGTCCCAGGTACTTAACACTGTCCGCCCATCTGATCTGTTCTCCGAACAGCCAGATTGGGGCCAGCCTGTAGAACTTTCTTTCCCATGTTTAGAGCACTGCTGTGCTCTTCTCCACGTTAATACTTGTCCTCCAGGTGGTCAACCACCCCTCCAATTGTGTCAGGTGCGTCTGGAATCGCCTCTCCACCAGCTGCCCTCGCCACGACTCCGCTACTAGAACCGTGTCGTCCACATACAGTGACAACTTGGTGTCTGGGGATTTTGGAATGTCGTTCACATACAGACTGAAGAGCACCGGGCCCACGAGGAAACCCTGTGGCACTCCAGCCCAGATGCTTCTTACTTGGGAAATGGCGTTCCCAAAGGTAGTGGAGAAGGTGCGGTGGGATAGATAAGTTTATACAACCTTAACTAGGTAGAAGGACAGGTTCGGGGAGAGGAGTTTGAAAAGGAGACCTTCATGCCAAACACGGTTGTAGGCCTTTGCCATGTCAAGAAAGACAGCACCAGTCAGCCTGTTGATGTTGATTTCCTCGTGACCTGCTCCATGAGCCGGACGAGTTGGTGAGACGTAACTTGAGTCTCCAGAGAGCTGAACTGCTCGTCCACCAAGATGCCCGCCTCGCGAACATGTCGGGTCAGTATCGTCAGAAGAAGCCTCTCGAACAACTTGTCCAAACAGTCGAGCAAGCTGATTGGTCGGTAATACGACGCTAGGGCCAGGTCCTTACTGGGTTTATGAAAGCGGAGGACGTTGATGCGCTTCCAAAGCTTGGGGAAGTGACTCAGGAGTAGGATGGCGTTGAATAATTCCACGAGAAAGTTAATCGCCTCCAAGGGCAGCTTTTTGAAGACCGCGTTGTTGATACCGGTGCGTCCGGGGGCCTTGTTTAGTTTTAAAGTGGCCAACGCCTGCGACATTTTTTTCACCTCCGTGTGCTTAGGTACATCCAAGGGTCTGTACGAGACCGCACCGATGAGCTGAGCCCTGTGCGCAATGTCCACTGGGTCTGACGGGTGGTCAGTCGGTACAAATTGTGCCTCTAAGTACTCAGCGAGAGCATCTTCCTTCTCCTGGTCAGAGTTGGCCACCCATTGGGACCTACAATAGTCATTATTGGTGTGGGTAAAGGATCCTGTGGCACACTTTTAGGTTGTTGCCTCGGCGTCAGAGCTTCGAGCGACCCTTTGATGGTGGAAGCTATGAACTCTGCACCGCGATCGATTTCTGCTGCTGTTATAAATTTAGGGGTGGGTCCCAACCTCTCTCTCAACACATTCGTGAACCTGTCCCCGTGAGTGCGCTTGAGGCTAGGTTTTTAGGGGGGGTCTATGAAGGACACTGTGCGTCCCAGGTTTACAATAACGGGGCTGTGATCCAAGTATAGCTCAGCTAGAGACTTCAGCACTAATCGCCTTTTGATCCCTCTGGAGACTACGAAGTCTGGGACGTCCAGGAAACCAAGGGGATTGAGAGGGAAGTGGGTAGGGGTGGGAGGGCCGGAAGCTACAAAGCTGTGTAGAGCTATGACGTCGTGGAGCAATCCACCACGAAGCCTGTGACCTAGAAACCACCGTATTAAGTACCCTCGTCACGGACAGCTTAGAGAACATGAAGCGTGGAGAAGTCCAGGTAGTAAAGAGGGTGTTTGGCGTGGCTTGTGCAAGTGAGTAGGAAAGATACAAGGGCCCACTGAACAGTGAGGCACAACAAGGTGATTTCTTGTTATAGAAATAACCCTGACATTTTTAGGCCTCCCCCACCCTCTGTCAAAATTATGGCTCCATTGATGAGGATCGCTACTTTAAATAGTTTGGCCAAATTGCTTGCTAACTCTATATATAGTCTCCACTGCCTACCGACTGGATTCAAGAACGTCACAAACTTTCCAGTTTGTTTAGATAATCTAGAGTGACTCGAGAGATGGAGAGGGGAAGGGGGTAAGATAAGGGAAAGAAAGACTTTAGCTGGTAATAACACTCAAATGTTCATAGCAATGGATATGCACATTCCTCAGGTTCAATCTATCATTAGAATTACGTCGTTTTGTTGTGGGCATGCGCATTAGTAATGGAACTAATTTTTCCGCCAATCACAGCCTCTTGCCAAACTAATCAGGAACATGTCTTTAGCGTTCACACGCGACACAGTTGCTGAACATTACACCAGCAACGTGGTAATAAAAATAAAAGAACGATAGGCTTATTTGAAATTAAAACATTATATAGCTAATGTTAATCTAAACATTGGGTGTTCCCGTGTACATATGTTCGAATATACAGTAGCCACCACTCCTCGTACAGAGAATGCAGCTCATCATTAAGTATTCTCCTCCACTTCCCCTATCTTCATCATTTTTTGGACCAAATATCTACCCAAGCCCTTTGTTTTCAAACACCCTAAATATCTATTCGTCATTTAAGGTAAAAGGCCATGTTTCGCACCCATTGAGAACAACCAGTAAAATTATGGCCTTGTATATTCGGAGTTTTAAATTTCTTGACAGCAGGCGAGACGCCAACAACTTACTGACCGAGTAGTAACAAGCATTTCTCGATTGTATTCTTTTTCTACTTTCCAATCTAATATTATTATATCTAGTTAAAATTGTTCCTAAATATTTGAATTCATTAACCCAATCAAATGATGTTATTTGCTGTAATATCTAAATTATCATACTCACTCTGTTTTTTCAGCATTCCTTTCTAAGCCTATTTCCTTACTAGCCTCCAATAACATGTCTGCATTTCTTGCAACAGCTTCCTTGCTATTACCTAACAAAGCTAAATCATATGCGTAACCTAATATCTGTATTGTTTCGTTTAATGTCAATCCTTCCCTACTCACTTGTATTACCCTAATAGCATACCCTAAGGAAAGTGCATCTCCTTGTTTCAATCCATTATGTATTTAGAAAGCATCTGATAGTTGAGATCCAACCCGTACCCTACCACACATCTCTCTCAAACATACCTAAATTAGCTTGACCAGTTTTTTGGTTACTCCAAACTTAAGTAAAATGTCATATATTATTTTCCTTTTAATTGAATCATAGGCCTTTTTAAAATCGATGTATAATTTATGTGCTGTCATGTTGAATTCCAAGTTTTTTTTATAATATTTGCCGCATAGTAAAAATCTGATCCGTTCTTGATCTATTTCGTCGAAATCCACTCTGATGATCCCCAATTATTACCTCTGAGTTTGGCGTCAATTTCATTAAAATTATTTTGGATACCCTTTTGTAGCATGTTGGTAACAGTGAGATACTTGCATAGTTATTTACCTCTGTTTTATCTCGTTTTTTGAAAATGTATATTAATTATTATACTTTCCTTCCATTCTTGTGGAAGTACAGCGTGTTTCCATATGTAACACAAACGTTTAGAAATTTCTATAATTAAAATTTCACTCCCTCCCCTTATTAACTCTGATGGTATTGCATCTATACCTGGAGCTTTATGATTCTTTAACTTCTTAATAGTTTCTTTGACTTCACTAACACTTAGCCCTGGGACTAGTGGCTCAGCAGTATGGATTTCGATATACTCAGCTAAATTTGATCCTTCGTGAACATTCAAAATTTGACTGAAGATGTCGTTCCATCTACTAAAAACATCGCAACTATCTGCCATCAGATTACTTTAACTAAATTGGCCCTAGCCTGATAACTTTTCCTATATACTTTAATACCTAAATAAAGTTCTCCAATATTATTATATTCTCTATTTTGTTCTATTTCACTCACTTTACCCTTTAATTGCTCTTTCTTTTTGTTTCTAAATGTGTTTAAACTCAATTCACTAGGACTTTCTAACCAATGTAGTTTTGCTTACTTCTTATCGTATATTAATTTTAAACATTCGATGTCAAATCATGGCTTCTTCTTACTCTTTTTGCAGAGACCTACAATACACTTCGCTGCATTTCTAATATTATTCCTGACACTTTCCCACTGTTTACCTGGATGCGTGTGTTCTTCACTTTACTGTGAGCATTCTAAGGCAGAACACTTATTTGAAATCTTAATTTGATACGTTTTTATATGTTATGAGAGTTTCTCTACATCATATATATCTAGTTTGCCCGCGTGATTTCCCTTTTTTGTTACTAACAGACGCATTCTACGTTTTGCTACTGCCAAGTAGTGATATGAATCGCAATATGCCTCCCTCTATGACCTTTTATCAATCAGCAAGTTATCTATCTGATTATGTGTATTCCCATCTGGTGAGGTCCAAGTATATTTATGAATATGCTTATGCTTGAAGCAAGTACTTTTTACAATAAGGTTCTTTGATGTGGTGAAATTTACCACTCTTATTCCATTTTCATTACAGACGTCGTGCAAACTTTATTGTCCTATTTCAGGTGTTCTTTCCAGTCAACAAACTATTAGCATCAAAAACAACAACAACCAATTTTAGATACACGATTGCCCACAAAAGTTTTCCATCGATGTGGTGATGAGTGTATCCAGTGAAGTGTCACTGTCGAATCTGACCATGCGTAGATATCTGTAAGTGTGACCTTCTGCATGAGGCGAAGTTTCACCACATGAATTAATTTTGCAAGAAGCAACGCAGCACATAGTTCTAATCTAGGTATGGAAACTGTTTTCAAGGGGGCAACCTTCGACTTTGCACATAACAAGGTTACTACTATTGATTGCGATGAAGTGACCGCTCGGAGATAGATTACAGCACCATAACCCTTTTCAGAGGCATCTGCAAATCCAAGTAAGGTGCATTCAAGGCAGTCACTCGAGGACAAATATCGAGGAATTTTGATTGATGAAAGATGGATGAGCTCTTGTTGAAAAGTATTCCATATTTGGCACAAAGTGGCAGATGGGGTATCATCCCAACCAATCTTCAGACCCCAAAGGGTTTGAATCAACATTTTTGCAAACATTGTGGTGGGCGATACGAAGCCCAAAGGATCAAAAATTCTAGCCACTGTAGAAAGAACAGCTCTTTTTGTGCATTCACATGGTGTCACATTTACACTAAAAATGAAGACATCCAAGTTCGGTATCCACTGCATGCCTAAGATTTTTAGGCCGATGTTAGAAGAGGTATCACCATCAAACTCTTTCACTTGATTTACTTGATGTTCAATAGGAATGGCACGAAGGAGGTCTGAATTGTTACTTGACCACTTGCGCAATTCAAAACCACCACTTAAGAAGAACCTCACTAATTGATGATAAAGGAGTTTTGCTTGGTCAACGGTAGGTGCTCCAGTAACTACATCATCCACATAGATATCATTCTCTGCGACCTGGGACGCCAGAGGGAACCGATCTTGTTCATCTATGGCCAATTGCTTAACAACTCGAAGTGCCAAGTATGGCGATGATTTCACTCCAAAGGCTACTGTATTGAGTTGATAGGTCTTCAGAGGTTCTGTAGTGGAAAAGCGCCAAAGAATTTTCTGAAAGGATCGATGTTCAGGGTGAACCCATATTTGCCTATACATTTGTCGTATATCAGCGGTGAGGGCAATGGGATGCAAACGTAAGTTTAAAAGTATCTCAAAGATATCCAATTGAAGTTTAGGTCCCGTGAGGAGAGCATCATTCAAAGAAAGCCCTGAGGTGGACTTGGCACTAGCATCAAAAACCACTCTTAATTTGGTTGTTGTACTCTCAGGCTTCAGGACACAGTGATGTGGAATATAATATGAGAGCGACTTTGAATCAGTGCTAGGGGACCAGGACATGTGTTTTTGATCTAAATAATCTTCCATGAAGGCATGGTATTCTTTACGCATTTCAGGGTTGCATTCCAACCTTTTCTCAAGTGCATAATATCGCTTTTCTGCTTTGGACTTGGTTTCTCCCAAGTCGCATGGGCCGTGTTGGAATGGCAGTGCAACTGAATATCGACCAGAACTTTCTCTTTTAACACTTTGACGGAATATGTCTTCACAGCGAGTCTCTTCATGACTATAAATAGGTTTTTCTGTAGGAACCTCCTCCAACAACCAAAACTGTTGAAGGACCCTATCCAAATGTGGATCCAGCGAGGCACAAAAGGTTTTGGGTACTGTGGACTGAGTGAGAGACGTTTTGCCCATCAGTAGCCATCCAAAACATGAGCTTAGGGCCACAGGAGTGTTTGGCTGACCAAATATTCTCCTTCCATCAACTATGTAGGGATAGAATTCCGCCCCCACTAGACCATCCACTTCACCTGGTTGATAAAAGTGGTCATCTGCAAGAGTCAGACCCTCCAAATGGGGCCAGGTTTTTGTTGGTATTTGGACCGCTGGAAGTTGATCTGTGATCTTGTCAACAATCACAGCCGAGACATGAAACCTAGGCTTGTCTAAGAATCTGGGTTGAAGTGTCAATGAAGTAGTACCATGAATGGGGAGCGGTGATTCCCCGATTCCATTAACCGAGCCTCTCACACGATTACGAGATAAACCTAGCCTTTTAAAACAAGATTCAGTGATGAAGTTTGCCTGGCTAGCTGAGTCTACCAAAAATCTAACCTCTTTTAAGTCTCCCGATGCATCTGTTACGTGTAGCAAGGCTGTAGATAGCAGCACCATGGATTTAAGGGATGTAGAAGCTGCTGACGATACTGTGGAAGCTGTACACGCTGTAGGCCTATAAGCTGCTTCTTCTTCTTCCACATTGGGGGGGGTGACCTCAACATTAGGCCTGGCTTTCATTGTACGGTTTTCAAAATGGAGCAATGAGTGGTGTTTGGAGTTACAATGGCGACATGTTAGCACTGAGCCACAAGATGCTGCCTTATGCGAGCCACTTAAACAATTCAAACACAGTTGCTTAAGTTTTACAAATTCAAATCTTTCAACAGGGGTGAGTTTTAGAAAGGGTTCACAACGATATAAGGTATGGGGTTGTTTGCAATTTACACATAGTCTTGAGCTTCCAGAAGTATTTCCATCTGTTCTTTTGTCTCGATGTTCTTGGGGAGGTAGTTTGGATCCTGCTGCCCCCTTTGATCCAACTACAAACGAATGGACCCCACGTTGGCGACTTCTATCTGTGTAGGTGGGTACCTTGCCGTGGCCTATACCTACACCTGAAGGGGTTAGGGCCTCTTCAATCTGACATCGTTTTTCAAGAAAATGGAGAAACTCATTCATTGTGGGAAACGCATTGTCCTGTGAAGTTATTTCCCACTGCCTTTTGGACGAAGGATCTAGTTTGTGAATGACAATGAAAATTAACAATGTGTCCCATTGATCTACAGGCAGATTGTGGAGACGTAGTGCTCCCAAGTGTTCGTTGATAGTGGTTAGTAGTTTTCTCAAGTGAGTCGGCGAGTGCTTCACAATGCTAGGAAAATGAACCAGTTTGTCTAGATGAAAATTACAAATAACTTTCGGGTTGTTATATCTGGCCTTGAGTGCATAAATTGCTGCAGGAAAATCCGCTTTGCCGTAGGTGAGGTTTTTAACTAGTGAGAGTGCTTCATCATGAAGATGAGACTTGAGGATGGTAAATTTAACAATATCAGGATACTCATTGTTACACTCGACTAAATGGTGAAACAAATCATAGAATTCAGGCCATTCAGAAATGTTGCCACCAAAACTAGGCAATTCAATGGGCGGTAATACAATCTTACTAGGGCCTGGAAGACTCGCAGGAACAGGGCTGGGTGGTAACACTACTCTCTCACACGGCTTGAACAGTAGTGACTCTGGAAACAGCTGGTTATAAATAGAGATGAAGGAGAAGTAGGCCAACATAAATTCCTGCTGCTCTTTTACCTTATCACTCTTACTAGGTTGTTTACCCTTTGCCAGGTAACTATCCAGCTCCACAATAGAATTTTCAAACTTTTCCCGCGTACCTGTGAGTTCTTGTGCGAACGATTGTATCAACTGTAGCCGCACGGGATCTGAAGAATTATCTTGAGCTTCTTTCACCTTATCAAACATCATGCGCATGAGGTTCAAAGATGCCGTGATCTTATTTTCGTAGACCCCAGCCATGATTATAATTTAAAGAACGGTGTAAAACCAAACAAATAAACAATTATTAACTACGTTCAAGAACAAAACAAGACAAACTATTTATGTACACAAAGATCGATAGTGACCGGCAAGCGATAGATAGCGAGATGAAATCGATGTATCAGACCAGCGATGAACTGCGAGATAAAGCGAGATCGATGTATCGAATCTCGTAGATCGATGAATATTGAACGTAGTTTGTGCGAGAAGCCAAGAAATGACGTCACAAGTGACGCACAACAAAGTAGGAAACAAAGTTAATATACGAAATTAAAAGACCGAATCACAAGAATTATGAATCGTAATAGGACAAAATAGAATTTTCTTGACCCCCAAGCAACCCAACAACTTAAAAACAATTTAATAATGAAATTGCACAAAGTACAGCAGAGCGGGAAAATGGCCAAGATGGCGCAAACGACTGGAAAACGAATCAACAAATTCACAAGATCCGACCCGGAGGACCAAATGTTCTTTCCAGTCAACAAACTATTAGCATCAAAAACAACAACAACCAAACCGATAAAAGGTGGACTGTATATAACAATGTGACAAGTGCTTACCTCTACTAAATAAGGTCCCGCGAAAATGGAGGTTTACCTTGTGGGTAAGTAAAGGAAGGAATAGGGAACAAGGTTGTTAATTCCTCGGCAATTCTCGAAGATTGGCAGGGGTTTTGGAGCAAAGAGGCCCCTTTAGGGCCTGAAGCACAGAATCACACATAAATAAGAATTTACAAAGCAAAGGAAGTGGACGTCATAGTAGACACCCAACGCGAACAGAGTCCCACACTGAACTAAACTCAAAAAGCAACCAACGACCTACCTTTCCCCTCCTTTCCACTCACAAAATAAGGAGGGAAGCTCAAAATCGGCGGGAACCAAATAACAAGGAACAATGAACACATACAAACCAATAAAAATAGGGAACTAAATCAAAATGAACTAGATTAAACAAACTATTCCACAGAGGCTATTTTACAATATTAAATATATACAGTTCAGAGACTGAACATCAGGTCTAAGGAGTTTTTACTTCCCTATCTTTGCATTAAGATCACCTATCACAATGTTCATGCGATAGGTCAAGAACTGGTCATACAGGTGTTCTAACTCCTCATTAAATCTATCAAGTCGTCTTTCTCTTCTGTAAGACAATGCACAGTGATGATAGCTGTATTATGCAACCTCCCTGCTACCACTATAATTCACATCCTATCGTTAGTGAATTTTATATCCTTGACTGCTGGTATACTCCTCCTTTGGATTAGAAAACCTATGCCTAAATTATGTTTGTCTGTTCCTCCATAAAAAATATGTGTTCACCTAATTCTACCCCACCATCTCCTGACCACCTAGCCTCTTGTATAGCCACTATATTTAAGCCAATACTACTTACTTCATGTATCATTGATTGTAGCGCCCCTGGTCTATATAAGCTTCTAGCATTCCACGTTCCAATCTTAATCTCTTACCTAGCTTTACTATTTCATGCCTTCCCCGGAGTAGTCCCCGCCCAGAGATCTGAATGGGGAACTATTTTATCTCCGGAATATTTTACTCCAGGGACAGCCAGAGCATACTTTATAGTGTTTCTTGATTAAATATTTTACGGCGAGAGCTCATCACGCCCACGCCCAGCCCCCAAGCTGGGGTACCATCCCTATCCACTGTCCGCGACTGCTTAGTCAATATGTTCGCAACTGCCCTTCATATTTGAAGGCCGTATCCTCTATCCTCAACCTGAGGACACGCTGTGCCGTGGGTGATAAGGGCCCATGAAACAGAAAGTGAACATGAATAAACACTAGATATTGGTTCTGAAATCACAACATGCAATTTTTTCATAGCTCCTCTAAGGTCACAGCTCCAGCCCAAGTGAATACGCAGGGGTGGGGGGTTGATGAGAATATATCCCCCCTTCCTCCCCGAAATCTAAACCAACCTAGAGCATTATCTACCAACAAAAGAAGAAACAGAAAACACACAAGTTTCACATAATGTTTCTGTAAGTGCTAAATAATATATCGTAATATCGACATTGAAAGGTGATTATAGATAGGGCAGATTATTTTGTATCGATAGATGGTGCTTGTTCGATAGTTAAATCGATTGATTGGATCAGTTTCGTGCTAATTTGTTTGTAGCGCTTGGGTGTTTGGTTTAAAGACATAGTGGCACTTATATTCCTACCTCCAGGCTTCCTTTTTTTATGATTTAAGTGTTCAGCAGAGGTGTGTTGTGTTGTGTGTTCTCTGTTGGCTGCTGACTGTGTGCGCTCTATCGCCGTCTCACTCAATCTGTTAAAGTTTCATTGTATTTATATATTTATAAAGTGGTAGCTACTGACTGGTGATTTTAAGTGCTAAACAATTACTAAAATTAGATTTTAAATAAGGATTTTGCCTACATTTTTGATTCTAGAAATCAGGCTCACAGTTTAATTCTGATTCTCCCAGTTAAATTATTTTCATTAAATCACCGGCAAGTCGGTGTATCACGAAATACGTGTCAGCGGGTGCTGAAGTGTTTGCACATGTAACAATTTTGAGTAAAATGTGTGTAGGAATTGAAAGAGCCCGACAAAGCAAAACGCGTAAATTACTGTACGTGTTTGGTGACTATGATCGTTGGAGGACTTTTGGACCCATTTCTGTGTTTTATGTCAGATGAAGCGTTGTTTCATTTATCAGGTTACGTGAATTCACAGAACACGAGGTACTGGTCTACTGTAAATCCGCACATGACTCACGAAAAACCACAACACGACCAGAAAATTGACGTTTGGTGCGCAGTTTCAGGGAGACGAATAGTAGGTCAGATTTTCTTCGGTTCAACAGTGATGGGTGGAAGGGGAATGACCTCCATTTCAGAGTGAGGCATCTGCTTGATATAGGAGGAGGGCTGCCTTTTCGTGGACCACCCTATAGGATAACATCAAATCTAAAATAATTCTTCCAAATAACTCATTATCACCACATATAAATCCAGAAGCAAAATTTGCAGCTATTTCTGAGTTGATAGTCCACAAAAGAAGGAACCAGAAATTTTATGACTTCTTATGACATGAGACCTCAGCAATGGGAAAAGCAGAAACTAATGTTTTATAATTAAGTTTTGATTACATGCAAAATATCAATCTTTACAAGACTCAGGAAATGTTTTGCCTAGGATGGTTGACCATTAATGTTTTTTGCGTTCATAACATTTAATCATACTCGAGCATTCCTTGTGTTTTTTCATAACGGGGAGGGTATAAAGCTTCCTGATGAGATATGCTTTTCTCTCAGTAATTTCTTTAAAGAAGTACCTAATACCTACACTAAGTATTGTCTTTTTTCAGACAACTGTTCGGGTCAAAAATAAAAATCATACATACATACATACGTACCTACATGCATACGTGCATACGTGCATACGTGCATACGTGCATACGTGCATATGTGCATACGTGCATATGTGCATATGTGCATACGTGCATATGAGCATATGTGCATACGTGCATACGTGCATACGACTTTGTGATAGTCAAACAAAAGCTGTGCAGCCAGGATATGATTTACAATATTTATGAAATTATCATGTAGTCCTACATGATTGAAAGCGTGAAGCCAGGGAAATTGGTGGTCAAGAAAGTTGATAGCAGTGAGATTATAGACAACAAAAATTGGTGGAAAAAATTCGGCAGGAAGAATCCCAAAACATGCACTGGAAGGAAACGATTCGCCTCGGATTTAGCAGCCAGCTTCTTCTAATTTGTTTTCAAAAGGGAGGGAAAAGGGTGCATCCAGTTCTATACGGATTTTAATGGGTTGATCCATAAAACATTTTGCTTTTCAGTTAGCCCACATCAAGAGGTTGTTTGTTATACCAGACTGATATGCATATTTCGAAAAGGTTCCTATGAATGAAGTAAAGATTAAATACATTCGAAAACTGATCCACTATATACATGTTGAATACCAAGACTTGTATAGTGAAATTTTAAAAGGGTGTGTGAACACTTGCAACACATGTGATTAATAATTCTTTTGGTTTGTAAATAATAGTTCAAATAATCTAAAAAAATTAATTATTTTTTCAACCTCATGTCCGTACTTTTTTAAAAGGGCATCATTCTTTAAGTTTAAAATTAAAATTTTAATCAATGTACAGCATCAGGGCTATTCAATCGGCAGCCCGCGGATCACATCAGGCTCGTTAAACTCTGCATATTGGACCGCTGATTGAAAGTCCAACTACGGTATCAATGGAGATTCATTGTATAGTTCAGGCGGTATGTGGAGGCGCCTGACTTTGAACATCCAGAAAGATCTTCAGTCTCTTATCGGTGGTGGGGGAAGATGCAAACCCAGTGTTACTCAGTCCTTGGCGCCACCAACATTGTGTGTTTACAAGGGATTGTGTGTTTACAAGGGATTGTGTGTTTACAAGGGATTGCGAGCTTACCCTCCAGTGGCGTGCGTCCCCCACTCTAGACCCGGTATCTCTCCCTCCAAGCGCCATCCTATAACAGCTGAGTTATTTATATAACATAGTCTTGTTTTTGACCGTTATCAATACAGGTGGTTGGGCGACAGGGAGGTTGAGAGTGACTTACACCATCTCTCCCCTCTACCGAACAGCAGCAGATGTGTCACCAGTTGATATTTGCCTGGCTTATTGTTTATGTGTTATTTATTGTAATCACGGAGTGCTTTTTTTGTAATTAGTTTTTTTGTAAGTTCTCTAGATTTTATATTTCACTGAAATATATCAATAGTATATAAAATATCAAATTACGTTTCATTACACCCTCCACCAACATGCCCTTAAACTACAAATATTATTATCTAATAACATTACAAATTACTGCCAGATTGAATTAAATGTCTGGCTCGCCAAATATTATAAATTTTTTGAAGTGGCCCACTTGTATAACTAATTAAATAGCCCTGCAATATATGGCTCAAAACATATTAACTTAAGGGGGGTGGGGGCGTCATTGATGAGGTAAATGAAGAGGTAAAATTACCAAGGGAACACAGTTTCAACTTTTAAGGGTGTTACTAAGGATTTTTCCTTTTCCTGTAAAATTTTGTCTTTCTGAGTGCTGCCCTTTAAAAAAAACACTATTCCATAAATGTTAACCTCCTAACATCAGTTGTCAGATATCGGTGCTAATTAAGGTGCCAAAACCTATAACTTTACGATTGTTACAGCAACAACAACCAAATTTAGGAGTGGACAATTGACATGGAACATGAGTTTAGAAAAAATATTGCTTTCATGGCCACGGGGTCTATGGTGTCACTATCGAAATAGACTAGACTGCTTATGATGAGATCGGAATCCGAATCCCGTTCGGGTGTGCTGAGGGTGGTTTTCCCTAAACTTTTTTCTAGTCTACCTCCACGCAAATGGTCGTACACCTCCTCATAAGTTCAACCATACTTATTACTAACACTTAAACATAATGAATACATATACGTAGTAGCTCAAACGTGTATTGGTAAAAATTAAATTTAAAAAACATTAGCGAAAGAGGGAAGCCAAAGATCCAGGTTTTGTGGATACTTTGAATCAATGGTTTGCCATTGTATCTAACCGAAGTGGCTTGTAAACTGCCATATATGGCCCCAAGTCATAATAGTGTGCCAAAAATCTAGATCACTTAAATTTCAACGGCCATTGGGTAGTATCGATGGAAACCGCACTAGCGTAATTAGTATTTATGCGTGTGGTTCGAACGGATAGTAAGATGAGGCACAAAAACAAAAAAGTTTACTTATCTCATAAGAGAATATGTCACGACATGAATATTTACGTACACTTTTGTCTTGTGTATGCAAAATCCCTGAAAAACATTTTTGAGTAAATTTAGACCTAAGTAGACTATTCAAAGAGGGCTTTATGTTTTATTACAAAAAAAAATCTATATACCATAATCTACGCTACTTATAGATTTATAATATTTAGAAAACTATTTTTTTTGTTTTATTTTCAGAAATATTACCAACCGTTGAGAGTCCCTCCATTGACACTCATCAAATAGGGACTACCACGCTGTTGTCCTTGCAGAGAATAAAAGACGCATCGATGTAAGTACTTCAACGACTATTCACATTTCAATTAATGATAATTTGTTAGCTAGGAATGACTATTTAAAACTTGATATGTGAAACGCCCCGAATCAACATAATACTTATAAATTTGTTACTATTTTACTGTTACTTTGAATTAAATTTTATAAAAATGTATTTGTTTAAAAACATATATAGCAAAATTTAATCTATTTCTAAATTCACTGCGTGCTGCACCAAATTTCAAGTTTTGACAGTTTAGAATAACTTTATAATAATATTTATTACTTTTTAATTTTACAACTTCGTTTTTACTTACAACCAAATCACATTAATCGCAAAATCAATAATCAGTCACATATTTATGAACGCAATAAAGAACCGCAATGACAAAAATACCACAATCTTAATATATTAAAAATAAACACATATTAAAGCATCATAATCACAGTTTATCAACTTTACAAAAAAACCGAACGCATCATAGTGATATGTTATTAATTATTGTATAGGCTCGATACAATGAAACATCCAATTAAAATGATTCAAGTCTATAAACACTCGACCATATCAGGTAGCCCTATGCTAAAGGCTACCAATTACAGCTATCATTGACTAAATTATTATTAGCACCGCGTCTTACTACCCGTTCGGGCTATACGCACTTACGCTAATGTGTAATGGTAGGGTGATTGTGAGGTGAAATGGAGGACCTACAGTTTAAAGTGGGACCCGAACCATGGTGGAGGCTTGGCATTCCCCACATTCACAAGTTGTAATTAATACACGTCTTGTCAGAGGTGAAGGAAGGGTTTGGTAATCAGATAAATCTGTGCCATTGACTAAAGCTTGATTTACACGTTCGCCGAAAGCAGAATCTGTCTCAGTGGCGCAACAACTCAAAACGCTGTATGTTGACCCATGATGCATTGCAACGCTAACTTAAAACAGCTGATTATCTACATATTTTATTTTCTATTGGATAAACATATATTTTAGATCAATCCTCCAATCAATGGGTGTTTTTAAATTATAATTCTGTATCGTGCCACAATACAATTCATCGATAAACACGCTTCATATTAACGGGTAATTTCAAATGTCGTCACAATAGTCAACGAAGCTGTCTGCTAGCTTCTGGCTGTACTGCGCATGCGTTGTCAAATACTCATGCGCACTGATATGAGATGGTTGACCCCCTCCCCCAAGTCCTGGAGCCCAATTTCGTAAATTTTCCTCGTTAAATGAGGTGGTCCTCTAGAGATCTTCAAAATTTAAATTTTTTGTCCTATCTCATAGGGGCTTAGATTTTTCTGAAAATACCTAAACTCACTTTCTTTTTTTATATATTACTAGCATGAAGTACAGGTTTGCCCGGGAAAATAGTGTAGGGTAACTAAAGAGATTAAAAAAAGGGTAAAAATTAAATCAAACCAATTTTTATAGGTTTAGTAATAAGTTTTTTAAAAAAAGGTTTAAGTGGAGAAAAGGGGTACTAAGAGAAAGGTGACGGACAGACAGACGGCATTGTGGAAACCATGTTTTTGGTTTCATGGAGTCATGAAACGTTGATATTTATCGAACTTTCGAGTTAGATTTTTTTGACAGTCACAATACCTCTAGATATAGATCGTTCTTTTTATTTATTTTGTTATTTTTAAACAGTAAATAAGGTAGTTTTAATTCAATATCTATCTAGCTTTTTCCTTGCATACAATATATTGAATTTAGTATGAATTTGCTTTTTTTTTAATATTAAATTCAGGGGTTATTTTAATGTGTATAGCATTTATCTATTTTGAAATATAAATCGTGAACCTGGTTTTAAAAGTTAGCTTATGCACTCGACACATCTTTAATGCTCTTTATTTTAACAATCACATAATTAATGTATTTATTAAACTAGTATTGAGTCTTGGAGAGACCAATTCCCATTTTTCCCTCAATTGGGTGTGCCACTGACCTATATATACATATATTGGGTATTATATATATATATACACACGAGTATATAATTCCCAAGGAAGAACAAACAGAGAACTTCTGCATTAGTTTTTTTTTAGTGGTATAGCTTCAATTTGAGGAAACACTTAAATTTTCTATGTTAATAGGCTGTCATTTATAAATTATCAGAACTACATTATATCTACTAAAATAACTGTATATTTTGTTTTTTCTTAGAAACATTTTCACGTAAATTCAAATGAATAGAACGACACAATCTTACATACTTTCTCATATAGTAACTAGTCAAGAGTTGGTTTACTTCCATTCTATATTACAATTAGGAATGAAATTTTCATAATTTGTCGTCAGTAACCCATAAGGGATTGTCTGTGTGGTGCACTGTACCATTTATAAATATTTCCAAACCTCTAAACACTTTAAGTAAGATTGATCCTGCTAATTTTAAAGTTTGATGTTGCGAGTAAAGACACGCCTACTTTGATGAGTTTTGTTTAACTATTTATATTAATTGTATAAAGCCGAAAATGACCGAACTCTATTGAGTATATACATTAATTGGGACACCCTTCGCTTGTAAATTGTGGGCAGGAGGTAGATCACAACCCAAACTTGTTTGTCAATGAATAGCTCTTAGCTCAGGCTTGAAAAAAAAAACCGGGCTATTTAAAAAAAAAGGGCTGTATTAGGTTTTATTGAGTTTGTTGTGGTGTGATTAAAGATATTATGTATGTTATCTGATCCAACCAATCATTCTAACATATTAATTAGTGTCTAGACTGTTACTTTACAAAGAAAATAACGTCTAGACCTAACAATAATATTATATTTTATAAATCATTTTTTTAAGGAAATACAAACAATAGACACTGGTAAACAACATTAAAAATAAAACTTTCATACAATCATGTTAGCAAAATTTGGCTCTTAGAAAAAAATGTTTTAAATTTAAATTGCAAGTGTATTATTTAAAATATTCAATAACATTATTTTTATCTAGTCCTAGGTTAACTTGTTTCATTCTATTTCCAATCTATCTATTACATTTTTATTTAAAGTAATTAATCATATTTTAAATATTAAAAGGGAAATATACTAACCACTTTCAAAAATTAGTTAGTCAATTGCTTTGTGTTCAAAATATAATAAGTGTTTTTTTTGTTTTGTTTTTATAAGTGTATATTTTTAATAGAACCTATGTGGATTTTTATGGACTGGATAGAATTATACTATCCCTGTCTTAGCTAACTCTACTTACTTTAATTATATGCGATTGTAACAAAAATCTATTTCATCCATATCATTTACGTTTACATTTTTATTCTTATTGTTAAGTTATATGGTTGACGTGACTTGATTTAAAATGTATTTAATTTTAATATAAAACTACTTTTTAAATTACACTTTCACATATCGTTGTTTGATACTTGTAAACAATAGGAAACCCCCAAAACAACATTACTCAATCATTTAAGGAAATCTTATAGTGTTAGATTTCATTTTAACATTAGTTTATCACTAACTTCCAATACTTAATTTAAATATTTTTAAAGATTAGACACTTTACAAAGATATTTGTTTATTAATAGATAAAGAAGTGTTTAGTTTATCATTGGTTTTATTTATAGTTCTTTCCCTAACGCTAAAGGACTGGACTTTGTAAAGTATTGTAAAATTTTACTTAATATAATTTATAGTCTTTAGGTTCAGTATACTCTAATTTTGATCGTAAGAAGATTATTATTATTACTAACGCGTCTTACTAACCATACGCACTTACGCTAATGTGTAATGGTAGGGTGATTGTGAGATGAAATGGAGGACCTACAGTTTAACGTGGAATCCGAACCACGGTGGAGTTCCCTATCCCTACATACTCCCTTCGCTTCAACAACATCCATACACTGAGTCATACATTCTCTTTTATTCTTGAAATTCTTAATGTTTCTCTTTTTCACACTGTCATCTACAATATTTAACCACTTTTTACAGTCAATATACCTAAACCAACGGAAGACGCCTCTTTTCCATTGATCTATCGAATTCACTTTCAAACCAAACTCCTTCAGCACCCATTCATTACTGACGCGGTCCATAAGAGTTTTTCAACATATATTTCTTAGATATATTATTACAACCACTTTAATCTTTTGCTTGTGTTTCTTCTGACAAACGAGCGCTTCACATCTACACAACAACGTTGGTGTTAATACACTTTTATATACTGCAATATTTTCCCCTTTCGATCTTACTTCATTCTTTGCGATAGTCCACATACATCAAATTACCTTCCGAGATGCATTCACCCGTCTTTAGATTTCTCCACCTACAATATTTACAAAACATCCTTCCTAGGTACACAAAAATATTCACTTATTTCAACAGTTCTCCATTTATACACAGCTGACAATCATTTCCTGATCCGTCCTTATTGAAAACCTTTCCGTTTTGGAGACATTTGTACTAAGATTATTTCTTCCTGTCACCACATTCAAACAATTAAGTGCATTCAGAAAGTCATTTTCACTCTCAGTCTTTCACATCCACATGGTCCATTTTCACACCAACCGCATCCTCACAAGCATTCCTCATACCCTTATCGATGATTACATTAGACTACCATGGAGGCAGAACACAACTTTGTCTAACACCCTGTTTGATGTCAAAACACTCGCTCAAACTTCCATTCACCTGATCATACCTGAGCCTACATGGGAACAATTACAGCATTCTTCCAGTCATTACGAGCATTTGAAATTTCAGAACACACATTGAACAACTTACACAATCTGGCAAAAGCTACCAAGCTCCCACACTTAAGCATTTCACTTGTGATTTCATCTACGCCAGAGCTTTGCCATTCTTTAATTCTGTCATATCTTTTAATGCCTCGATCTCGTTAATTATTTCATTCATAATAATATTTTCCCATTTTCTGCTACTTTCTCTACGTCTTTGCCATAAAAGTGTTCCAAATACTCCCTCCATTTCTCTATCAAACTGTTTTCATCCTAGATCATCTCGCCACGTTCATTCTGAATGCCATAGGTCATTCCTTGCACTTCCTTGTTTCGTTATTTACTCACTTCTAAAAAAGTGTCTTATTTCATTCAAAACTATTCTGCCCTCCTTCTCCTTATTTTAATATAATTTACTACTTACTCTATTTTACTACTTGCTTTCTATTCATCTATTTATCTTTGTAAATGTCCTCACAACCTCTAACATTCTCTTTCACATCTTCTTTCAGCTGTTCATTCCACCATGCATATCTTTTTTTAAGTTTACCATCATCGCATATTCCACACAAATCTTTATCGCACTCAATGACACCTTTTTTTCTGTTCCAAGCATTTTCACTTTCATTAGCATTTATTTCGACATTCCATTCATGCTCTTGTAAAGTTAAATTTTCGCCCAGCAATCTTTCATATTGCGCGCTCACACTTAAATCCTGCAATTTTTCTACTTTCATTTTTATTTGCTTAGTACTCTTGCGCTGCTTCCTCACATTATTCCTATCTAATTCAACTATTAAGACCATTTAGAAGTGATTCGTTCCACACTTAGCTCAACACACAGCCCTAATATTCTTTACTAAACTTCTAGGGCTCTCGTCATACACCACAAAATCAATCATCGTTCTCGAATCGCCCCTTTGCCATGGGTAAAGTATACCTTATTGTAATAATCTTACTATATTAGATTATATCTTCAGCAACTATCGTAGACATGATGTAGGTTATGAATGTCCTTCCCGATTAATGAGTTTTACATTATATTTAGATGTAAAACATAGTTCTACATGCAAGCCTCAAAGATACTTCTGGGTTTTTCTCTATCATGAAATATATTAGTTTACCTTATGATACTTCGAAATACGGTGCTCTAACAGAGCTGAGTTCATTAGCCAAACAACGTTCTCACGAAATTCCTACCTCTCTCACGAAAGCGTAGGCTGTTTTAACACTTAATTTTGTTTATAACTAATAGTAACATTACTTTTAATAATGTTTTGTCACATTAAATAGGGTCTGACTCGCCTGGTTCTGCAACTACTCGGGTTTCCCCATGGCTGTTTTAAAATTCTTGTCTAGGCTTTTTACGCACATTGCAAGCTATCGGTTGTTGATTTTTTATATTTAATTTCCACTAATTTATCCTTTGCGGGTAGTGTTGGCTGTTTTCTTTGCCTGGTTTCTTGCCAGTTGCTTTGGTTTAGAAGTGTCCCCTACCTTCCCTGCATCGAAAAAAAATCCACAAAAACTGTAATGACTATTATGGCTGACTATGAAGCTTTACTAAACGTTGGAGTCCCGGCCACTTTTAACTCGGCTCTAAACAGCTTCCAGTATTATTCCTCTACCTCATATAGTCTATGTAAACTATCCAAGAAATTGACTAGACAATGGACACGATTGTATCTTCGTTTTTCACGCGAAAAGCTGATCATATAATGATCGGTATAGGTTCTTTATCGCGCCGTCTGCTCCATGAACGCGTTTTGTTAAAATATGAATATGTTTTGCATGATATTTTGAATTAACATGAACTGGCACAACATTTTCCCCATTCGTAAAGGTTGGGGTAATATTGATATATATCTCACTATCTTCAAATTTATCAATGTACACATTTACAGAAATATAATTTTACCTTTCTAAATTCTGTATGTAGTACCTCATTTCCGAAGGAAGAGATATACCGTGCAGGTAAGATTTTCCCCCCAAGTATGGTAGGAAGATAAACTTTCTGGGGATCACGCGTTAGTAGGAGTGAATAAGAAAGTCATAATAAACGTTGTAAAACAAAGTATTTCGGCAGCCTGTACATTAACTAACGCGATAAATTTTGCTATAATGCCCGGGACTTGATCACAGCACCTACAGTGAAAATAGCATTTCTTTGAAAATTAATTGTAAACTCGACAAATCTAGAGTAACTTCAGACAGAGTATCTCGATATCAACTGTTCAATTAGGACCATATAAAACATTGAATTCATCTCGCTCCTTTAAATGTATGTTTTCATATATTTCATACAAAACAGAGTTAAATACGCATTTTCTAACTTTCCTTATGCCTGTTGTAAAAATACACAAGTAATACTACAGTTTACCTTAAGGGCGCTTTTCGTACGAGCCTCAGAAATTACATTATTATAGAGGTCTGTACCAGCTACAAGGAATTAAACACATTCTCGAAACGGTAAAATATTATTTGATTGAAGAGGTACCTAAAACTCTTCTAAAACCATTTTTTAGACCTATAGGTTCTAGATAGACATGATATTGGGTGAATTCCTCTCTAGTAAGATTACGTGATAGAATTAGCTATCGATTAATTATTAACAGAACTGGAGTTTGACGCCAGAGGTATGTTTAATATTGTAAGAGCATGATTATTTGAAGGCTTATTCTGGCAGGAGGTTCCACGCTTGTACATTTCCTTGTAAGTCAAGAGTATTGGGTTGCCATCCTAATGAGGTTGCATATAGCTCATGTAGCTTGCATCCTGTTGACGAGCGAGCACGGTGTTACCGATGAACCTTCCTGGCTGGTGAAACTCAAGATCAGCATGTTTTGTTTGTGAGAATAACACACGGCTGTTGAATGTTGGAAGCCATGCTGAGTACATGTGTGGCGGTGTCTAGCACGACTGACGAAATGACGATATAAAATGTGTCCAAAGCGAATACTGACTATTAAAGTGTTATCAAAAGGGATTAAGTGATGTGTAAGTGATAACCTGTCGGGACATAATTGAAATATTATAAAACTCATGTCAAAGCTAGCTGATTAGATGTTACATTACGCGTGCTGCTAGCTTGATTATGCTAGGTGTGGAAGAAAAGCGATTATGAGCTGATAAAACTTAGTACCGCAAGGCACGAACGGAGTGATAAACGTGCGTGTGCGTGTATCAGCTGCTATCGAGAAAGAAGATAACTCGGAAATATTAACCAGCACGAATAGACAGGTGACAGTAGTGACGTAACAAACGTCACCCACCACAACAACAGCAACACCAAGGTAGGGAATTGTACTACTTTGATATGGTTTAGCCTATTTTGTGTGTTCAATCATTTTCTTAGGATGTATTTAAAATTCTGGAGTTTCATTTTTATATTCGGACAAATAATTCCAAAATTAAACTATTCAATTGCCAAATGGTTATCATGGCTACCCCTCCATTAAGATTAGAAGGACGAGACGTTGACTTACAAACAGCCATTAGGCTTTTAATGACGCAAATTCGTGATTTAAAAGTAGAAAAAGAAACTTTAACGCAAGATTGTATAAACCATGCTGCTATTATGAGTCAGGGAAACGAATCAGTAACATCCACCATGTATGTTAGGAATTTTTCTATTATTCCTAGTATACCAGTATTTCAAGGCAGGGTAGAGGATAGTGTGAGCACCTTTTTCGCAAAGTTAGAGCAGTCAGCAGAAATATGTGGGTGGACTGACAATGAAAAATTAGTAGTAGCCAAATTACGAGTTTCAGGGGAAGCACAGGATTTTACCTTGTCGCATAGTGAATGTAGGGAAGCTACGACTTATGAAGCCCTGAAACAAGAGCTTGTAAAGCGCTTTAAGAGGAAGAATACTACAAGGTATTACCGAGAACAGCTGACCCGAAGCAAGTTACGTTCGGATGAAACTATAGAGCAATTCGCGGATAGAATAAGGAAAATCAACGTCAATACGTATGATTTAGGAGCGAGTGAAGAGGGTAATAGTGCAATAAAGTTTGAGGCGGACCAGAGAGCGTTAGATGCTTTTCTAAATGGCTTGTCTGGAGAATTAGGTAGATTGACACGGCTTTCAAAACCTAAACCGTTCCAAGACGCAATAGAATCAGCAGTAGACATAGTAGAAGTGGACCGTCGACCAGTTGAAGACAGACGAACTGAAAAACGCGTTTTTATTAACTCAATTAGGTTAAATGTCATAAATGTAGGAGATACAGTCATTTAGCTAAAACTTGTCCAATCAACAAGCTAGTTTGTTTCCATTGTCGGGACAAGGGACATATATCCAAATTTGGTAAGAAAGGGTATGAAGGGAAGAAACCTCCCCAAATGATCAAGGGATTGGGCCAAACTACGACCCCCAGTTAAAATAAAATTCGTCCCTGTAACTTCCGCTGACAGTGAAGTCTCTAAGTGTGAAAGAGCTTATCGTTCTTGCAAACTTTGAGGGACAACGATGCCGGTTGTTAGTCGATACAGGAGCTCAAGTTTCAGTAATGTGGCAAGAGGTTGTGGGAAATAGAGGTATTTTCAAACCTAAGTACGAAATTGTGGGTCTAGGAGGACAAAGAATTTCAAATTTGGGAGAAAAATCTGTGACTTATCGAGTAAACCACAATAGCTATGTAGTAAATGTACAGGTTGTAAACGCCAATTGTCATTGCTATGGGGACATACTTGGATTCGATTTCTTGTTGAAAAACCAGGCGTCTATTAACGTATAAAAAGGAAATTGAACCTTCATCATAAATCTTATGATTTAGGAATAAGAGCCGAAATAGGGCCCCAACAAACTAATGCAGTTGTAAATATGAGATTATCTACCTCATCCTGCGCTGTGGAAATTGTTCCGGTTCTAGTACGTTTAATGCACACTGAAGAAATGTCCCCGGATGCAAGAAAGATAATTCAAACTTAAGTTAAATTCCCCGAAATCATTGACGAAAAGTTACTTTTAGTATAACCAGTTATACAAAGCGATACACTTGAAGATAAACACTGTTATGTGACTAGAAGTGTTAGTGTTGCCATAAAGGCGGGGAACAAGGTCAGAGTTACTATAAGTGTTGTCAATATGAGCCCTGTGGCTGTACAAATGCCACAAGGGGCGGTAATTGCTAGCGTTTGTTATTTAAACAAAGATGACGTCATCTGTTGTGAAAAAAACTCACGTAGGAGTTTGTATGCCACGGACCTTATATTACCTCAGGGTAAGGGTCAAAATAAAGTTGTACGAGCTTGTGAGGTTAAGGAGACTACAACCCCTAAATTCGAAGCTGCACTGAATCAAAAACTATATCATTTTTCAGAAGAAGATAAAAACATTTTGAAGCTTATTTTAAGAGAGTTTAAGGATATTTTTAGGGAAAGGGATAATTTACCCGCTACCCAATTAGTACACCATCGAATACATACCGGATATGCGAAGTCTATATCACAGAAACCATACAGAGTACCTTATCACCAAAGATCCCTAGTTCAAGACATGGTTGAGAACCAATTAAAGGCCGGATTTATCAAACCCAGGGAAATACATGATCCACCATGGAGCTCTCCTATAGGGATTGTAAAAAAGAAGTCTACAACATGACAGCCAGAATTCCGATTTTGTGTTGACTATAGACGTTTAAATGCAGTAAATACCCCAGACCTTCATCCCCTACCTAATTTAGTGGAAACGATTTAAAACATGTCTAAATGTAAAGTATTTTCGTGCCTGGACATGACTAGTGGCTGTACACAACTATGTGCTCATCCCGACGACCAAGATAAAACGACTTTTTATAACTACAACAGGGGTGTACAAATGTGTTAGAATGCCCTTTGGTCTCAGAAATGCCCCGGCTACGTTCCGAAGACTGATGGATGGTATTGTATGGGTTAACAACTACTCAAACACTAGTTTACCTAGATGACATAATAATATTTAGCAAGGACACGATAGAACATGCTGAAAGACTACAGGCAGTTTTGAATCAGTTTTACCAGGCCAATTTATCCTTAAATATTGATAAATGCCACTTAGCGGCCTCTCAGGTACATTATCTAGGTCAATATATAAGTCATGAAGGACTAAAATGTGATCCTTAGTTAGCCGAAGCCGTCCGAAACTACCCCATTCCGAAAAACGTCAAAGAACTTCAATCATTTTTAGGGTTGTCAAACTTTTATCGTAGGTTCATTGAAAATTATGCCAGGAAAGCGCAGCCCCTAACTAAACTACTAAGAAAGGGAGTAAAGTTCGAGTTGACTCCAGACTGCAGTGACGCTATAGAAGCTTTAAAAAACGCATTGATTCGGTCTCCAGTATTAACTTTCTCTAATTTTGAAAAACAAATTATTTTGTATACAGATGCTAGCAACTTTGCATTTGGTTGTGTGTTATCCCAAGAGGTTGAGGGTCAAGAACACCCTGTTGCTTTCGCATCCCGCCAACTGAACCAAACAGAAATTAATTATAGCACCACTGAAAAAGAACTTCTAAGAGTCCTGTGAATGTCATTAAATTCCGTTGTTACCTACTAGGCAAACCCTTCACAATAATTACAGCGGATCATGCAGCTCTTAAGTGGTTATTAGGTATAAAAGACCCTAGCGCTCGTTTAATGAGATGGAGTTTACGTCTTAGTGAGTATGTATGCACAGTGTGTCATCGACCAGGAAAATTCCATGGAAATGATGACGGACTAAGTAGAAAAATAAGTACCATCGAACTCAGTACCCAAGAGGACCTAATAGAGCAGCAATCTCAAAATGCTGATTGTCAAATTTGGAGAAACAACCCAAGTTTCCAAGAGGTTAATGGCTTACTTTTTCGAGAAACAAGTTACGAAAAGCGCATTGTGATACTTGAGTCAAAACGTGACAACGTGTAAAAGAATGTCACAACTCAGTTTTAGCCAGTCACAGTGGTAAGAGAACTACGAGCTACAGGTGGCACAAAAGCACTGGTGGCCGAAGCAACGTCACAATGTAGATAACTACGTCCAACGATGCATCTCATGCAACCAGAGAAACCAATGTGGAAAAACAAAAGCACCACTACAAGAACTACCCGAAACAAACACTCAGTTTGAAAGAATTGGTTTAGACATAGTCGGTCCCTTACCAAAAACCAGAGACAACAATAAGTCTATTTTAACTATGATTGACCATTTTTCTAAGTATTTGGTGATGATACCTATACCTGATCAGAGTACAGATGCCATATCGAGGATGTTTATTTTCCACTGGGTGTTGAAGTTTGAGATACCCTTATTTCTTATCAGTGACCAGGGTTCGAACTTAATGTCAGAACTAATGGTGCAAGTTTGCAAATTGCTCAATGTCACTAAACTTAGAACTACCCCAGCACATCCGGAGGGAAATGGCCGCGTTGAACGAGTAAACCAAACGATTTCTAAAATGCTGAATCATTTTGTAAATAACCGACATGATAATTTGGATATATTTTTGCCTTATGTCGTTGCCGCTTATAATACCAAGCTACATTCAAGCACCAAAATGACTCCGTATGAAATTGTTTATGGGCGACCAATGATGACTCCGTTTGATTCTGTGACGCTTCCGCTGAACTCAAACGAACACGTGAGCGACCTCGCTGAAAAACTGCAAAGTGTGTGGAAAATTGTCAAGAAAAGAAATCACCTAGCGTTCCAACTACAGGCAGCTCAGTATAACAAGAAGAGTGTTGTACCCAAATACAAAGTTGGGGACTTAGTGTATCTTTCTAATCCAGTTATAAAATGTGGTCAAATAAAAAAATTCCAACTTCATTATAAGGGCCTATACTTAGTGTTAGAAGTGTTGTCACCGGTAACCGTTAAGTTGTGCCCTTTCGCACTATTATTGTTCACACAAATAGGGTTAAACCATATTTGGGTAAGTTATTCCTTGTACCTAGTGATAGCGACGCTGAGGTGCGGCCAAGAGGTCGTCCGAGAAAGACGCGCCTGGTTCCCGAGGACGCCAGTAAGTCACGTGGTGGCCCTAGCAGCGGTTCGAGGTTTGATGCCAGCCGACCACGA
>CABFVX010003437.1:66544-85818 GCA_902151425.1 Timema shepardi | reverse complement strand
CAAATCCATAGAACGGTTTTGTCACAATCTTTTATTTTGTAATACCATGTTTTGATGGGTAAACAAGTGTTGACCGGCCTCTTAAACCCAAAAAACCTATACATAGGCTTGAGATGTGGCTGATAAAAGAATCAGCAACAGAAACTGTTTTCTCTGTGACACCAAAAGAAGTAGTTAGGATAATGTTTAATATGTATATATAATTTTTGCTATTGTGGTAGAAATGATAAATATATAATGTAGATAAATTGTACTCGCATTTGCATGGAGGGAGAGTGTGAAACCTTATAGAAAACAATACTATTCATACGTTCAGCCGGGATCCAAACCTTGACCGTCAAACCAGACTAAATGAGCTTAATAATGTGTCCACTAGGACTAATACTATCAATATCGATGTTCCTAATATTAAAAATATGATATTCGCATATGTGTCAGCATCAAGCCTAAAGTAGATTTGTCAAACAAATAATTATTCCTTTAAAACACAGCTATTTTTTAGAATAATTTTTCAAGGATACATTACATTGAAAATTAAAATCCGTTACCTTAATGATTTAGATGCTAGAAATATTTAAACTCTAAACTTTTGGTAAACTTAAAATACCATAAAGCGCATTTTTTAATGTATTCATTTATAGCTGTATGAGAAACACCATTGGTTCCCAAACCCCACTGACCCACATATCACTTAAATTCAGATAAATAATGAGACACCAATATTTATTAAGTTTTTTTTGCATGAAGTGTCACAAATACTTTATGGTTTAGTTTAATAATTCAGGAAGTTTTATTTTATTTTTGCTGCACAAAATGTTGACAGTATTACTAAAAAATAATATATGCATTTTCAAGAAAATTATTCAATAATTTGGACAAGCGAAGAGTTAGGACATTATTAGCGATATATATATATATATATATATATAGTGCGTCTGGACTACATTATTCGTAGTTCAGTTTGGGGAAAGATTAGCCATTAATAATGCACTGTTGCACAGAGGACGCGCGATTGTATTAATAATATATCCTTTCCATGTCCCGATTAGATGAGGGATGGTGATAGTGAGTATGAGGGTGTGGAAACACTTGAATCTAACTTTAACATAATCAACCAAACTCTAGTAATTATTGGGGAAAAATACCCAAGGTACCAGCCGGGAACTGAACCCGAAACCCCTAGGGTCGTAGCCAGGTTCACTGAGCGCTGCACCACGGGGCTGGTTAGTGCCATAAATAATGTTGATTGGATTCAAAAGTAAATCTATTCTTGGATCCTTATTAGCTCAATTTCAATACATTCTATGTTGTTTAATATCAAGATAAAATATATACAAAAAACTCAAGATTCGTAGTCTTCTAAGGCATACATATTTTATTACTTGGGTTGACATATTTGGCTACTCAGGCTGAACCTATAGTCAAAACTGTAATACTCTTATTCAGAAATAAGTAAATATTTCAACACTCACTTAAAAAAGTGAGCTCTATTCAAAATATTAAATAACGTTTTGCCTACAGATTTCGCAACCCACAGATTGGAACAGTTGATCTACATTGTTACATTATATGTCCAAACAAAGAAAGTAAATTGTTACTAGCCTTCGTATAGAAATTATATATTGTAGGCGTATATTTTAATATATTTCTTAGTTGAAAATACTACTATCCCGAAATTGGGTTAAAGGTTTCTCATTGTGAAGTAAATGGACGTAGAAAGGTGGAATTCAGGGGATCCAGTCTCCCCCTGAAAATGGTTGGGGCCCTCCTTCCCCCCGTCTCTTTGGAATTGATCTAACCATAAAAGTTGGGGTCCAAATATACGTCTGAAAAATTTAATAAGGTATATAGTATTTTTAATGAAAAGTGTAATTAAGAATAAAGTAACCCCTATTGGTTGAGAAGGATGAGAAAGTCACATGTGAAAAGCATTTGGTCGGAATATGTAATACAGGCTAGTTTAACGCTTTGGGTTGTTAACAATTTTGACATAAGCTAACTATTAACTTCAAATAAAATATTCAATAAACTATATTTGAATGTCTTAATTCAATAAAAATCTAATTTTAAAAGTTTTTTTAAGCACAGCGTTTTACTACACGTTCGGGTTATAAGCTCATGTACTAATTACGCTATTATTTTTAGGGATTAGGAAGGTTATATTTATAGGAAGTGTACCCACATATACGTGGAGGAAGATTAGAAAACCATTTTGAAGAAAAAACCCTCAGGAAACCCAACCGAGACTCGAACCTCGATGTCACCGTTTTGGCCAGTCTAACCTCTGTAGAGTAGTGCGTTAAACCACGCAGTCACCGAAGCTAGTTATTTTAAGCCAATGAAAGCATAAATACATTTTTGGGATATGTGTATTGGCCTACATTATTATTATTATTATTATTATTAGCACCGCGTCTTACTACCCGTTCGGGTTATACGCACTTACGCTAATGTGTAGTGGTAGGGTTGGTAGGGTGATTGTGAGATGAAATGGAGGACCTACAGTTTAACGTGGAATTCGAACCACGGTGGAGGCCTGGCATTCCTCACATTTACAAGTTGTGATTAATACACGTCTTGTCAGAGGTGAAGGATGGGTTTGGCAATCAGATAAATCTGTGCCGGGACCGAGGATTGAACCCCGGACCCACAGCATAGAAGTCCGACACCTTATCCCTAGACCACCAGGTCACCTGTGGCCTACAGATTTCATCAAATGCTGTGTATTAAATGTATTATATTGAGTGAAATAAGTCTGCCAATAGAGAATGAAACTGTCATTTATCTCGTTCAAAATTAAGCACCTAGTTTATCTTTCACTAATTTTTTTAAATCTTTAAACTATATATTGTATTTATTACGTACTAAACGTCAAATTGAAAGCTATTAAATGCTTAGAATGTTGTACAAATTGATATACACAAGGACAGAATTCTTTTGGAGCATGTAGGCTAAAAAACAAGAAATACAATGACCCACCAGCTTCTTAACTCATGATCTTGTACTTTGAACAATAATTGGCTTCGTCAGTTAATTACGATGATGTGATTGAGGAATTTAAGTCAATAACACCTGGCGAGTGTCGTCTCATTATCTAGGACAGGAAGTTGAAGACACCGTTATATGTTTTGGTCAATTTCGTCTACCCCATTATATGTGTATTTATTTTTAAAATTTATATATTTTAACCTAACTTCAGTTGTTCATTAAAATAACTATATGGCTTTATGTATTAAATAACCAAGCTATTATATTTGTTAACTAAGGTTATAGCCGCATCTAAACATTATATTGTTTAAATAAAAAAATTATACCTGGACACGGGAATCAAACCTGGGACCTTTGGCTTAGTACGCCGATGATCTAACCACTGAGATATCCATAAATCATCCCGTAATCAGGATCATTATTCACTCATATTTTAATGCAGAGTCTGTGATGAACGTGCGGAAATCGTGAGATACATATGAGAGCTCAATTAAAATCATGAGTTATCAAATAACGCAGCCATCTTCGACTCGGTAGTGCACATAACAAATATAATACCGTGGTTATTTAATCCGTCATGAAATGTGCATTTGTACAGTTGCCACCCTACTAATGGCAGAATAGATCCTTACCGGTTTGAAGATCACTGCGTTATCTGATAGCTCTGTATTTTAATAGTTCACTCATATATAACTGAAGATTTCCACACTTTCATTACAGAATTTACCTTAAAATATGATTGGAGAATGACCCTGGGAAAGGGATGACTTCTGGATAACTCAAGTGGAGCATTGGCATACTAAGTGAAAGTCCCTGGATTTGATTTCCGTGTCCAGATGTAATTTTTAAATTTAAACAATATAAGGCTTTCGTTAAGTTTTTTTTTTGTGGTGAAAACAAGTGATGTTATGTATACTTGACCTTTTTACTCCTCACACCTCTTCCTACAAACTTTCAATAAAGCATGTCTAAGGCACTGTAACTCCCCCCTCCCCCCTTACTCTGGGGTCATACCGTATTATGTACACCATAGTGAAATGTGCTGCGCACGTCTGTGGGAAAACCATATCTAGTTACGATGAGATGCACATTTCTTCTTACAAACATCAGTCAACATATTGCTGTGAACGGCCCATTTAGTGTGTGTCACATAAATAAAATGTTTAAATGTATAAAAACTTACTTTTTATAAACCAAATAAAATATTATATGCAAAAAAGTTTAATATTTATGTTATTGGTCAAGTTAATAGAGGCTGAAAGTCAAAATCATTATTTAATAATTGCAACCTAAGGGAAAACTATTATTGTTGTGAGATTACTAGGAATAAAAAAAAATATTATTTAAACTAGCAAATCCATCCGCAAATTGCGCAATACTTAGGTAAAGAAAAGAAAAAAAAAATCCTTGATAAAGACTTAGTCTAAACTTAAGAAAAGAAATATTTTTCTCAAATGAATAAAACAAAAAGAGACTTAAATTTTAGTTTTAAATAAACTTTATTTAAAAATAGAAAATTTAAACATATAGCCTGTCTGAAGCAATAATATTTACTTACAAAGTGTTTGAGAAACTTCAATATAGACAAAAATATTTGTTACGATTTCGCCCAATAGCCCCTGGTGGTTCCGGAGACGCATCTGGGGAGAGGGGGGAGTAGGGGGTAACCCTTCAGATTTCTAATAAAAATTGTTATTTTAATAGCAGTTGCACATCTTCATGTCAACATATCTCTATTAAAGTCCTCATTTTGTCAATTGACCTTCGGGGACTGGCGCTAAAATAATAACATGAGGACTGGTGCTAAAATAATAACACGAGGACTGGTGCCGTTGCCTTTTTGCAACATCCTATAATGTCTTAAATAATATTTATTATAAAACATACATACTTTAATCGGCCTACATAATATTATTGAAGCAATATTATTAAATAAATATATGAATAATATTGTATTTTTGTAAATTTTATTAACAAAGAAAAAAATTGCAATTATGTTAAATTGTTACAAACACATAGCTTATTATTAGGAAATTATTTTTGTAAGGCATTATTTTACTGTTTTACAAAATTACTGATTTCTTACTTATGCATCATTACTGTATTATTTTATTTTAAGCATATGGCGGTAATGAGCAAGGTGTATAACATCACAACTGGCACCGTTGCATATTCACAATATTCCTGCATGACCCCAGATCTCAGATTTTTTTAAATGTTTGATGACATCACACTAAGTAGCAGGAACTAATTGGGTAATACTCTGAGGGGATCCTCTCTAATTATTTTAAAAAAATATATCTGTGGTGAAAATGTAACAGTGCTAGTCACAGAAGGCTAAGACCCATAAAATAAAGTTAGTTCACCGTAGGAATTGATTTCTGAAAGGCCTTATTCCCTACCATAAATCTATTATATAGTGAGATATTGGTAGGAAAAAATACCTTTCAAAGAGTAATTCCTACCGTGAATGGTCGATATTGGGTGAAGACCTCCAGCTCGTTTCTCTTGAGGTGCGGATATCTAGATCATATCGAGACTCGAGTGGTGAAAGCCTGATCTAATACCTTAGAATGAGATAAATGAAGATGATCTAAATTAATTATTAAAATGTATTTGATTTTAGATAAAGTTTTATTGTAAAAGTTTAGTAGAGGAAAAAAATTGAGAATTTACTAAAATAAAGGTGACATATAGAGATAAAGATGTTTTTCTGGCTGTTCGGAACGATTAAAAAACTAGTGGTGAATATTTAATTACTACACTGGAAGAGCAACACAGACGCGAAACTAAATTAGTGATGTTTCATAATCAAGCTGACGTTGCACAGTGTGCTCGTATTGATCTCCAAGAACAAATTAATAATATGATAGTGCGCCAACCATGGATATATATATATATATATATATATATAATCAATAAGGGCAGTTCATTTATTAACATAATGCTTTTAAAAACGTTTTTTTTTAATTTAACCGGTTAAAATACACAACGTTTGTGAATTAAACATTTAAAAACTATGAACATACATAATTATTGATTAAATGTGTAAAAAGGCAACACCGAACACCACAAAAGGCCGCATGTGGCCCTAAAGCCGCAGGTTCCCTGGTCCAAAGCGTCACTCTCGCAGTAGACTAGACTACCGATGACAGGAAGATCAGGGGTCGAATGTCGGTCGGGTGTACTGAGGGTGGTTTTCCCAAAATGATTTTTCCACTTTTCCTCCATGAAAATTTCCCCTAAATTCAACCTTCCTCATAACTACCCCATTAGTGTAATTAGTATGTGTATAATCTGAACAGGTAATGAAACGTGGTGCTAAACAAATAAAGAATACACGTTTTTATTTTGGTTGTCAGCAATGTGTTATTAATCATGGATTTTAGGAATTATAGCTTATATATTATTGATACCCCATAATAATACTTATTGAATACTGGAGTTAGCGAAAATCGTTTAATAATATCTCTATGGAAATACTTTTGTAATTCTGTATAGTATTAGCTAGGTCACATATCAAGAATAGTAATTTACAAGTAATTATAAATTCGAGTGAAAAATATATCGATTGTTTTTACATTTTTCGGTAATTTTTGCCACCTAGTTTTTATATATTAAAAAATTATTTATAAAAGTTTTAAGCATTTTTTTACGTGATAGCATTCCAAGCAATGGTATAAAATCTACAATAGTTCTAGCAATTCTCCTCATGCATTCACTCGGTCCAAATGGGAAAATCGTTCGTTTTTTAAGCTTTGAACAACCCTGTACCAAAAATCACTAATAAATAAGTATAAAAATATAGTAAGTGATAGTAATAATGGTACTAATACTGTTATATCTTACCAATTTTGGTTGTTATTTCACTGAGTTTCACTACCCATTCAGGTTACATGCATATAAAAATACTAATTAATAATTACTCTAATGTTCTAGGGACGAGGAAAATTGAATTTAAAAGAAGTGTACCCAAATTTGTGTGGAGAGAGATTAGAAAACCATTTAAGGAAAACCATCTTCAGTACACCCAACTGGGGTTCGACCCCCGATCTCCGATCTCACCGTCATCGGCAGTAATGTTTATTGCAAGAGTGACGGCCCGGGTGTGTCAAACTCGTTTTATAGTAAGGGGCATATTAAGAGCTGAAAATAATAAGGGAACCACATTAAGAAAAATATATATCTTATTTAAAAATAATTCCTATTCAGTATTGTATTAATAAAAAAAAGAGAGAGAGCGAGAGAAATAATAAGACCAACCCTATTTTCAAATGAAAAAAAATGTAATTTTTATTTTCAACAATGGTGTGAATACTGAGCTTTAAATATTGTGCCAAAGTCACTTTAATAAATTGGTGACTGATCGATATGTGTCCGTAAGACGATATCTCTTATGTGTTTTGTTCACTTTCATGTTAGAAAAACAACTATTACCATATGTGCTACCAAACATTTAACAGATTCGATGTGCAAATACAATATTTTTTTAGGAATTGCTCCCTATTGAAGAAAAAGTAGAAATTTGTATATCAACCTCGTATACCAGATTTACTAAAATCATTATAAATTCCCAAATGTTGTATGTTGGCTTATCATAAAGTCCGCGGGCTGCACAAAACCATGGATAGACCCGTGATTTTGAAAAGCCTGCCTTAGATCAATAGACCACCGAATAGGGTCTTATCAATGTTAACAGCAAAACAAAATCGATATCTTAGACATTTTCATTTAATTTATTTAAGATATTTAACGTGCACTTTCTGGACCTCTACTTTCCATTCACTACTGTTTCCGGTCTGTGGTCAGTTTTTTATTCAAGCCATATATTTTCCGCTACCGGCTTGCTAGGCCTGTCTTATCTTCATATCCCTTATAAACTAACTTAAGACTAGGACCGGTACAACATCCAGTCCACAGCCGTTAATTCATCACTGTGAAAGGGTAAACCCACATTTCACTAATGATACATTTTTAACGCTACTGCCGGAACTATTTATAAAAGTGTCCTGTTCGATTCCTTGACTTAAGCAAGTCTTTCATTAGATGTTCCTAGAGGAGAGTTAGAGCCCTGAGAATACAATTCATTTTCTCACAACAAGTGTTGTTCTCTTGCTTGTATAGTAGATAGATGGATATAAAGAGAGAGAAAGAAAGGGAAAGAGATAGATTGAGAAGCATATGCATCCGATTTCAGCTCGAGTGAAAACTGTATATAAGGAAATATGACTGAGGAAACATATTCCTTTCTCACAAATGCTTTCAACCAACAAATAAAATACTGTGAAAAAAAAAAGTAAGTTCAAATGTCCCCTACTGGCAATACTTATAACTCCAAGGTCAAATAAAAATTTTACTCGTAAACACGTGAAATTTTTTATAGATAATTTACAGCTGAATTTGTTAAAGTAAACTATTATGTGCATTGGTAACGGCCAACTTTAATGACGACTATCCTCAGAACTAGTAACAAGTATGGAAACTTGTACGTGATTTGGTAGTAGCGTAGGTCCTAGTTTTCAGCGATGTTTTCGTTTAAAGCATAAGACGGAAATGAGATATAGCAGAATTTTGATAGGACGAAACTTTTAGAAAATACAAAATATTTTCTGTTGTAACAGCGATCCCATTTTATTATAATATTATAAGGTATTGATATAATTTATCAAAAGTGACAGTTGCAGATTAAATAACTTGACGTAAGATTACCTAAAAGAGGATCTTTTAAAGGTGTCAGGGAAGGTTCTTCCAATGAAAATTGGACTGTAAAAATTGTTTTACTTTAGTAAATTGGTTAACAAAAAAACCTGAAGTATTTAAATGTATTTATTTTAAAGACATTTTTATTATCCAATAAAATATATACCGGTTTGTTTTAAAATGCACCTTCCGTGAACTTTGAGGGGTAGTATTTTACCATGGCGTAATACGTTATGACCCTATCCTATCAGATACGCCACAAGAAAAATATGCTAGATAAGTTTTTTTTACCTTTCAGGGTAAACAAAGGGCACATTTAGCTTGTACTTTTAACAGATACACAAATTATTTTATGAAAATAATTATTTTTTCAAAATTAAATATTTTTTCTTATTCTTTTATTCCTTTCTCCTTATTTGATCTTTAGTCTTCTAACCCGCCTCGGTGACGTAGTTGGCTAACGCGCTTGTCGTGTTGAGCTAGACTGCCGAGGACGGGGATATCGAGGTTCGAATCTCGGTCGGGTGAACTGGGGGTGGTTTTTCCTAAATGGTTTTCCACTCTCCCTCCACGCAAATGCGGGTTTACTTCCTCTAATTCAATCTTCCCAATTCCTAATCGATTAGCGTAATTAGTTCTTAAAGCGTATAACCCGAACGGGTAGTAAGACGCGGTGCTAAGTATTATTATTATTTAGTCTTCTATTACATGTTAAGGTGTTATATGTTACATCATCTTCAAGTCTTATTTTTTTTTATAAATGCATTTTGCCGGAAGGGTTGTGACCTTTTGAATTATTATTATTATTATTATTATTATTATCTATGCAGCTTTTTGTGGGATGATCAACAAACTTGTTGAGAAGGAATAAGAAAGACGATTTAATTTTATCATTTATTACTCCTGAAACGTTATGATTTTCTGATGAAGCCCCACGTTGTGTATTTTGTGATGTAAGATGTTGGTGATGATGAACCCTCTACTTTTTGGGTTCCACTTTATAATGCTTTATTTGTGAAGGTGGAGAAGATAGGGGAGTCTCGGAGGTTGTAATCTTGTGCTCCGACTTGTTAATGTTACTGTCTATATATGAGAACTTGCTTTTTATCAATTTTAGTATTATTTATTTATTATATGTATAAACTTATCCTGGCACGGTAGCTCAATGACAGTTTCTTTATACTCGAACCTTTTTAATTTTGAAAATAGAAAGATTAATAACTAAACGTGGACATTTCCCGTATAATGCTATGGGACGACTGTGGAATAGCTGTGTAGAAAAGCCTTCTTTTCACGTATATCTTTCGAAGGAAATTGTTCCAGAACCATCCATGGTTTTTTAAGTTGCACCATGGTATATCCTTAGAGGAGCGAAAAAAAGAGACATAACGTGTATATTAGCCATGTTTCACAAGTGTTTGCAATAGGGGTGGAATAACTGCGAAAGAAGAAATTTAGTTGTCAACAATAACAAAAATATCTTTATTCACCCAACTGTGAGAAGATTCCCTAACACATATGGATGCGTTGAGTTTTATATTTTGAAAATATTCATTAATTTAAAATATATGAAGGCTGGAAAATTTTAATTAGAATGATTAACAAATAATTCTATTTCATTATACTCCTTGCAAAATAAATATGAACATGATTAAAATTACTATTTTTGTTGGTAGCCTTAGCTGTTCTCAAAATAAGGATGAACATTATAACTGTGAATGAATGCCATTTCTTTCTTAGCTTTAATTGGTTATTTTGTGATATATTTCATAATTATTTTAATATCAATTTATCTACTGAATTAAGCATGAAAACATCCCCCCATGTGTATCGGGTATAATGGAAACCCTTTCAACATTTTGCTTAGCTTACAAGGACTAATTCTCACTATATACTGGATATCTCGATATTTTATTGGTTAGATCTTCACTAGCGCCTTTATAGTACTGTATGATGTTTTAAAGTTGAATTTTAACGTTGCTATACTGCATTATGTTTAATAATTTTTGCTGTGTTTCATTTAAACAACTAAATAATTAATGTTTAATTGAAACTATATTTATATATTTGTTAATAAGTTGTAACCCACTTCGGTGGCTACATAGTCTAAGGAGCTACTTTCACTAAACTAGACTGCCGATGATGGGGAGATCGAGGTTAGAATCTTGGTCGGATATTCTGAGCGTGTTTCTTCCAAAATGGTTTTTCACTCTTCCTTCACGCAAATTCAGGTACACTTCCTATATATACATAACCTTCCTAATCACTAAAACCATTAGCGTAATTAGTACATAAGCGTATAAACCGACCGGATAGTAAAATGCGGTGCTATATATATATATATATATATTACATAGTATAATATATTTGTATTACCATGTATTTATTATGTGTCAAGATGTAAAACTCGAAAATTTGTGTGATATAGGCGACCCAATAGATTTTCCACGCACAAGATATTTATGTTTAACCCTGAATTTGATTAAGTAATGCGGTTATTAATGGTAATTTCCCTATTTGTGATGCAAATTTCAAATCAGATTGTTCCAGTCCAGGGATCAAATGGTTGAATGACAAATATATTATTTATTGGCATTTTCAGGTAGTTTGACCTAGCTTGAATACAACTTTATGTAATATAACATGTCTAACTTAGTTCATGTATGACAATTCTATTCTAAGGCGCCGTATTACTTGAGTGAACGAATGCAAGCGGTGAGGGCGGCACGGGTGAAGCGAAGAGAAAATATTAAATCCACTTTAGGTAAAGTGATGTGAAGAGCGACGCAACTGAACTCCAGGCGATTGATGCGATCAAGTATTTTGAAATATTTGTGCGAACCACGCGTGGCTTACTTCGCAACTGTTGTTCCGAGCATTCAGATAAAGGCAGTGTTTATCTTCGCAACTTCTGTTCCAAGCATTTATATGCAGGGTTTATTGTAGGTATTTTGGTTGGGTAAAATTACATCTAGTTCTGTGATTAAAATAGCAGAATTCGTTGAATAAGGTAATCGGTGAAGTAAAATAATATGTTAACACCAATGAAATAATTAAATAAATCAACTAAATTAATAAATGTAATATTCATTTCACATGTAATAATAACCTGATCATATAACTTTGGTAGGATACGTAACTACCTAGCGCCTGAATACTGGACAAGGTATTGTAGAAGATATCTGGTTACACAGGTTTAGAGTCGTTTACTAAGGAGGAAAATATGTTGGATTGGAGCATATTTATATTATTGATTATGAATATATTCAATTCCCAAGTAGATATCATTATTTTGTTTGAGGTTTTTACCGTTTAGCTTATGGTAGATTATCAACAATTATCAACAATCCACTTTTAATACATTTTCAGAAAGTAAGAGTTAACGTTTCCTTGGAGACAGCATGTTTTTTCCTAATTATTTCGCCATATTTATCAAGGGGATTTCATGTAAGCTACGTACGATCTCTATACCAACCTATTAGATTAAGTCGTTAAGAGCCCATATTTGACAAACAACTAAAAAAAGTTTTAGTTATAAAAAGTCTACACAATTAAGATATTTAAAGAATTAAATAAATAAATCAAAATAGTTAATGACACATGTGTGCTTCTTTGTATTGTTATGCAAAGTTATATTTGCTGGTTTCTGAGTAGGATAAACAAATTGAACATAGAATTAAAACTTTAAAGTAGCTCTTTCACTAGATTTACATTATAATCAGTGACCTTTATATAAACTGGACAGAGATCTTTAGGTTACATTTTCGAGCTGTCATCTGCACACCATTGTGTAAGAGAAAAAGAAACATACGTGTATCACTGTCTCTNTTACACACATACAACAAGGAAATGTGGTATTTTGACATCTTTCGATAATTTGTATTCATATATGAGATACAGCATTGTATGTTTAGTTAAATTAAATAAATGTGTTAATAAAAGTTTTGAACAGTATAACCAAGCTATAAGCTCTTGACTTGTTTCTTTATATAAATAGATTTGGGATAATATAGTAATACATCCTATAAGCCTATAACCTAAATGATCGTTTGAACGTAAGATTATTACACAAAGATTGTCATCAAAACCAATGTAATCAAGTTACTAACCAGCTTATTTCATTATAGTTAGTGAACTTTCAATATAATGTTCTATTTTTCTAATTTTAAAACTATTATACACGCTTATTAATAGCCAATATTAAATATATTGCAGCCTTAGCAAAATGTAAACAACATAGGTAATAACTACATATTTGAATATATTAAAGATTGTATTCATATTTGTACAATATTAGCTGCGAAACTTAATTGTATATCCTTTAATGTGAATATTTTTCTACCCAAGTGTGATAGATATAATGCGTAACTATTTTCAAACAATAACAGTTTCATGCACCATAGACATGTTTCCGCACAAGAACAATAAAATAAACCGATAGATACGTTCCCCCAGAATCACGCAGATGACAAACTCGAGCGTCACGCTTTGATAATTTGCAAAGGGTATGTTCATGTCCATCCAGTGTAGTATAGAAATAATTTATCCGCCCATTTGGCTGGTTTTGCATTTAATACCTATCTTCATTACAAAACTTGATGCAAGGAGAAATCGTTGCCATCGTCTAACTCAACATACCCGCTTGTTGTTTCATTGAGGCTTTCATTAACATGTAAATATACCTTGTTAGCCCGTAATTAATGGATTTTCCCAAATTTAAGTAAACTGAGGGAATTGTCGGTTTTAGGTAGCAATTATTCCTTTAAAGCTGTGCACAGGCTAGTAATGACACAATTTTTTTTATCGAGATAGTATACCTATCATTTTGGTTCGAATTGGGATGGCTCAATTAAAATGTGAAGGATATAGTAATGTACTCACTCTCACTTTTAACTTCTGACTCAATACTATTGTCCAGCTTGGAGTAGAAAATAAAAGATAGGGAAATGAGGGTATTAGTATAAGGGCTTAAACAGATAATGTCAATAGAAGGATTTGGAGTTAAATGCGATCATAATAAAGACAATAATTTCTACAGCTATACCTAGCCAGCGAAACCTAGAGAAATATAATTTTGATGGTAGTGTGAGATAAAACTTATTATACTGATAGATGGTTTTATATTACCTTTTTGTAATATGGGAAATGAAAAAGACAATAACTAAAGGTATATTTTTTTAACCCGATGAACACTAAAAAAAAATCTACAGGATGCAATAAGTTTAATCTCCTTGATATTTTTGGTTAAAATTGTATCTAACCTAAGACCAATGGTCATAAATGATTAACTTCAAATGTCTTATAAGTATCAGTATTACTATAATTTTATTTGTAAACTAGATTAGATACAGGTTCATATTGTTTGTATTTTCACTATAAGAGCTGGTCGACAAGCTGTAAACAAATATTTGGGAGGCTAATTGGGACAAGAGGCCTAAATGACATGGACTAGCTAGTATTCAAGGTCATGAATAGGAGAACAAAGTGATCTACAGCCAATTGGTTGACAAAATTAAAACGATTATTTCAAAGATTGGGTGGGTCAAGGAGTAGGCCTACACGAGTAGGACCATGCCATAGACAGCCAACTAGTTGATAATGTAAAAAATATTTGTTAGGCTAGGTAGTTCAAGTAACCAATACAACTTGGACTACCTAGTCGACAATTTCAGGCATAGGAGGACAAAGTGATCGACATCCAACTAGTCAAAAAATTGAAAAAATAAATGGTACAGAACTCCGTACGGACTTTATCACTACATTATTTAAAAATTGAAATATTTACTCAAAACTCGTAATGTAAGCGAAACAAAATAATATACACTAGCAAACACGAGCAAAAACTGCGCTATACTTACCTAAAACATTTGTTGACTCCCAGATTTAAATTGTATGATTTTCTTTTTTAAGGATTAAAATCCTCGCTATTATATTTTGACAAAAAAATAAATAAAATGGTTCGGCGCACCACACAGACTTTCTATCTCTTTTTATCTTATAATAAAGATACATTTACTAAAAACTCGTAAGGTTTCTGAACGGAATAATGTACAGTACATTGAAGTATCAACAATCCACATAAGATCATCTATAAAATAAGATACACTGATAAAGAAACATTGAGAAAAGAGGCGCATCTTTGACTACCAAAGAGCATTTCTAACAATTTCACATTTCAAAGACCTTAATATAATTAAATTTGAACAATTTGCTGACAGCTTGGAAACTGGGATCTGCTTTACATGTTCCAATTTATGAAAATTGTATTTACTAAAGATAAATGGAGGAAAGTTACAATAAATCTAAGCAATCAATAACTAACGAAAGAATGTAAACGTGTAGTATTAATTATTGTGAATACTAGTTTTTTGACTATTTTATGTTGCTTGTCTAAAGGTAAAATCAAATTAGTAGGGAGTAGTACCTATAACTTGAAAACAGGACAAAAGATTTGACCTCTAATTTTAAGAATATTAACAATCTAGATTTATGTATTTCCAGATAATAAATCAATAAGAGAGTCGGAAAACTAATTTATAATTTAGCAGTAACTTGGTTTATGGTCTGAAAAACAACTTTCGTACACTCCAAATCTGATTATTGTCATATTACTGAAAATGACATCTCTCTGCGTATCGTTGTTTGTCGTTGACTCGTCAGACTTCAAATGGGTTTCAAACTACATTTACTCATTAACTAAAAAAAAAAAAATCATCTTTACATCAGTGGCGTGTGGTCAATTCTGGGCAAAGGGAAGCAGTGAAGTTACATTTTTTTTGTAGAGTTTAAAGTATTGTGAGAAATAAAGGAACGTGGTGACAAAAAATATGAATGGAATAAAAAAATAATTGGGGGTCTTAGAAATATTACTCAATCAATAAATTATATATTTTGGAATAATGATAATAATATTAATAATAATGATGATAATAATGGTAAATTTACTATTGCAGATATTTTGTCTTGGGTTGTGGCCTGCAAATTAGTTTGACCTTTGGCAATCTTTTTAATAGCTTTGCAAATATTATTAATAGCATTGAATCTGGATTTATTCTACATGCCATTATCGTTATTAAATAGCAAGGTCAACTATATCATTTTCCACCAACCCTACACCCCAATAATTAATAAACACTTTCATAAAATTGAGTATTGAAATTCCAAAGTTTTTTTTTGCTGAATGCCAGGCCTCCACCGTGGTTCGGATTCCACGTTAAACTGTAGGTCCTCCATTTCATCTCATCAATCACCCTACCATTACACATTAGCGTAAGTGCGTACAACCCGAACGGGTAGTAAGACGTGGTGCTAATAATAATAATAATTTTTGTTGCTGCGCCTAAAAATGGAGTGAGTCGGCCTGTTTCAATCATTTTATTTTTTCCGTCAAAAGACCAGGACAAAAATTATGCTTCAAAATATTACTTATGAGTTTTGATACAACAGCCCTCCTCTTCCACTGTTGCACTGGTTGACGCACTCGTCATTCTACTACTGTACGCAAATAAACAACCCGCTTACCTTGGAGGATCAAACAAGCGTCAATATTATGTAAAATAAAACTAAACTTACTGTAAATTGGTGATAAATACATTATTTTGTAATATAATGCGCATAAATATATCAATAAACAAAATATATTGCTAAAAACAACCTAAAAATAAGATCTTAACAGTATATTAAGTACGATTATACACTTTTTGAGAGTTTACTTATTTATTTTGAAATTAGAGAATTATTGCGTAAAAATTTAAGTAGTATCTCTTTACAACTAAAGTTCACAAAATTGTGTTAATATATCTGCCAATATCTCAGAAACTGTTGGCTTTATAAACATATGTCACATAAAAGTTTTCTATTTTTAATAGTACTACAATTTTGCAATGGTAAATTATTTATTATCTCAAATAGTTGTGGAGATATGGAAATGTCCGCTTCTGTAAAGTATTCTAAAGGTCAATATCATGAAAAAATTAAAATAGCCATTTTATTTATAAATTTAATCAACATCTAGATACAAATTTTAATCAAAATCGTTAGAACCGATTTTGAGAAAATAGATTTGTTCTATTTTCGCTTTTTATTAAACCACTCTTAGTTTTAGGGTTAAACAGACACACAGACAGCCGGCATTGCAAAACCACTTTTTAGGGTTCAGGGGATCATGATATTTCGACATTCATAAACATTTCGGGTTAGATTTATTTTACGGTCACAATACTTTACCTTTAGTATTCGAAAAGTTAAAAAATATATATTTTTGCGTATAGCTTGACAGTTATTGGTTTTATAAAAATATGTTTAAAATTAAAGATTTTTATTATAAATAGCCCTACATATTTGCACCTATAAGTCATTTCATATCTCAAAGAGTTACGGTGATATGAAAAAAAATAATATCTACGCATCTGACCGTAACCCTTCGAGTCATTTTGTTGAGATATTGAGAGTAGCCTTTTAGTTTGGAATTTTTATAAATGAAATTTAATCAAAATCGCTAGAGCCGATTTTGAGAAAATCGATTTTTACTCTTTTTACCCTTCAGTAAACTACCCTTAATTTTAGGGTTAGATATCCAATTCCAAAAACACCTCGGGGAAACCTAGGAAAACCCTAGGTACCAAGGTGACCTGGCGGTCTAGGGGTAAGTTGTCAGACTTCTATGCTGGCGGCCGGGGTTCAATCCTCGGTCCCGGAAAAGATTTATTTGATTACCAAACCCTTCCTTCACCTCTGACAAGACATCTTGTGAGAGTGTGGAATTCCAGGCCTCCACTGTGGTTCGGATCCCACGTTAAACAGTAGGTCCTCCATTTCATCTCACAATCACCCTACCATTACACATTAGCGTAAGTGTGTATAACCCGAACGGGTAGTAAGACGCGGTGCTAATACTAATACTAATAATAATAATAATAATAATAATAATAATAATAATAATAATAATAATAATAATAGGTACCAAGTTCTAGTTGATTGGTAAAATAGTTTAAGCTCTATTCCGAAGTACAGAGAATCATCCAAAAATAACTTTTTTAGATTTGGGGTGAGGGAGTGGGGGGTCATGAAACGTCAACATTCATCAAAGTCTCAATTTCAATTTTATTGACGATCACAATACTTTCTCTACCAGTAAGATAGCGAGAAAGTAAAAATTAAGAAGATTGGGTGGGTCAAGTGAATATCCACCAATAATAGGCCTACTCTTTTTTGGAAAATAATGTGTAAATCTACTAAATACTCACGTCGGTGGTCACATGGATTAATTGAATTATACCGGATTGCCAGTTATGGGGAGCTAGGTTTCGAGTCCATGTCAGATATACAGAGATTTTTTCACGCAAATACATCAATATTTATTATAAACTATACCTCCCTCATTCCTACATATATTCGTATAGCCCAAACGGGCTGTTAAAAGCGAAGGAAAAAACTACTAACAAAATTCCTTGAAACAATCATTAATAAAGGATGACAGCCGTTCACGGGAATGTGAGTAAACTTATGTTTGAACGTTTACATGAATGTATCTAATATAGGTAGAAAACCAACACTGGATTCAAACCCAGGACTTGTGGCCTAGCGGGCACTTTTTTCGTAATATTTAACTCATTAGTCACTTGTTCCATGGATCTATTACGACGTTTGTAAACCAGTTGGTTGTCTATCACTTTTTACTCATATGCATGAACTTGTCGACCAGTTGTTTCAAGTCGCGTCAGCAACTTGACCAGCCTAGCCTTCCAGATATTTTGTTTACAATTTGTCACCCAGTTAGTTAGTTGGCTGTCTTTCATATGGCTCCTACCCGTGTGGGCCACTTGGTCCACGTTGTTCCTCCTTGTCGATCAATAACCCTTGTCTATCAACCACTTTGTCCTCCCATTTCAACCAGTTGATCGTCGATCAGTTTGTCTGCACCTCTTTACACTAATGATATTTGACTAAGAACCAAGAGTTTATAAATCGAAAAGATCGCACACCTTCAGGGTTAAATAGATAACTATACCCTATGTTATTTTATCCTTTTATTTTCAAGCACATTTTGTCCATTTTCTCTTGATGCCCAAATCATTTCAAATTTATATTCTCCTTAACATTAGGTAGATATAACCCTAATGTTTAGTTTACGGATTAAAATATTTGTTTGTAAAACCATCAATGATATTCATAATATACAGCAGAGAAGTAAAAATAAAAGATGGTAAAATAAGGGATGAAAGTTATGTTCTTTATGAATAAAACACAATAGATTTATAAACATTTGAGAGATATTATTTTTATTACAATAAAATAATCAAGAATTAAACATTTTTCTATCAATATCCCTCAAAAGCACCTACAACAATGACATATAATCTCTAACAAAATATTCCTTTAACAATATCAAACACAACCAGCTACAAGTAACAATGTCATACCATCTTTGACTAAATATTGGTTTAGAAATATCAAACACAACCAGCTACTAGTACCAATGCCATACCATATCCGACTAAATATTGGTTTAACAATATCAACTACAACCAGCTATAAGTAACAATGTCATACCATCTCTGACTAAATATTGGTTTAGAAATATCAAA